>BLSH010238071.1:1351106-1365866 GCA_018402905.1 Glandirana rugosa
ATAACCGGTCCTAAAAACAGTCCTAGAACTGCTAAGGCCTTCGCTGAGACTCTCTGCCCACATTTGACAAAGTTTTTTAATTCTAAAACTCAGGGCACGCCCCTAGACCCACAGCTTAATGCTGCCTACATTACGGTGATACCTAAACCCGACAAGAACCCCGAGGAAGTGGGTAACTACAGGCCAATCTCCCTGATCAACAACGACGTCAAGATCCTGACAAAAATCCTGGCCAATAGGATTGCTACCTTTATCAACTCATATGTCCACAAAGATCAGGTAGGCTTCATACCGGGGAGGCAGGGTCCGGATCAGATACGCAGAGCAGTGGATCTGATCTCTATCCTGCAATCTAATTGGGAGGGAGGCTCGAAACAGAGAGGCATGGTCTTATCGCTTGACCTACAGAAGGCATTCGATTCGGTATCTTGGTCCTATATTTTCACACTCCTGGAAAGGTGGGGTTTTGGTCTGCGTTTCATGGGCCTTATCAAGGCGCTGTATTCATCTCCTAATGCCCGAATAAGACTCCTGGGATTTTATTCGGAATCCATTCACATAGCCAAAGGGACAAGACAGGGTTGCCCCCTCTCCCCGCTCATCTTTGCTATTGCCATCGAAACCTTGGCAATAGCGATCAGACATAACCCAGACATCAAAGGAGAAGCATGTGGCTCTCAGAGTCATAAATGCGGCCGTTTTGCGGATGACATAATCCTGTTCATTACCTCCCCTCACACCTCAATCCCCAACTTGAACCGCACGCTAGATACTTTCGCAGAAATTGCAGGGCTTAAAGTGAACTACTCCAAATCCCATGCAATGAATATTTCCTTAGCCCCTGAAACAGTTTCCTCTTTACAAACCTCCTTTCCCTTCAAATGGAGTTCATCATCTATTAAATATTTGGGCATCAATTTATCAGCTAAGATAGAAGACTTATACTCTAACAATTTCCCTCCCCTGTTTCACAAACTTGAGGCTGACCTGAAAGGCTGGGCTAATAGCAAGCTATCATGGCTGGGTAGAATAAATGCAATTGAAATGACCCTATTAACAAAGGATTTTATACATGTTCTGTGCACTACCAATTGCAATCAGGAAAGACCATTTGAGAACTTTCCAGAGTAAGATCCTGAGATTTGTCTGGGGTACTTCAGGTTACAGGTTTCCGCAGACCATTTTATACCGTCACAGGAAAAAGGGGGGATTGGGATTGCCTCATCTCTTTAAATATTACCAAGCAGCCAGACTGGCACAATTGTCCACTGTTTACACGAGAAACGAGAAACCAAATTGGATCCGGATTGAGAGACAGGCAGTCCCAAACTACACAATGGACTTCATTCTTTGGATCTCCCCAAAGAAGAGACCTCCTATTCTTTCCCCTACGTTATCTCACTCCCTTACTCTCTGGGATTCTTTACGGAGCCGCCCCGAAATCACCTCACCCCTGAATCCCTTAGCGCACATTTTTCACAACCCGGATTTTCTGCCAGGACTAGATATTAAAGCATTCAAATGGTGGACGGACAAAGGGCTGTACCGTATTGGACATTTCTTCATTCTCCGGGGACCTATATCTCTTAGTTTCTGTAAAAGTAATCTGGATCTGCCGGATTCTGAAAGGTTCAGATTCCAACAAATCTCCCATTTCCTTAAGCATATCTGGAGAAACAATTCACCCTCCCCCAAACTCACGGCATATGAACTCTGGTGTAACCAAGCCACTGAGCAAAGGGGAGGCATCTCAATTGTTTACACATCCCTTACACTTCCATTGACAAAAACTTCCTATATGAACCATTGGGAGGAAGATTTCCAATTCTCTTGGGACCTGGAGACATGGCATGGAGCCCTTTCTAACTCATTCAGAGGAATCCTAAACACAACCCTCATGGAGGCTAGTGTCAAGGTTCTCACCAGATGGTATCTCACTCCTTCAAAACTAGCCCGCATTTACCCCGAAGCAGACCCCCTCTGCTTCAGGGGATGCACCCTGCTGGGAACCATGCCCCATATATGGTGGGAGTGCCCAAGGATTCGTCCATTCTGGAGGAAAATCTTCAACCTTATAGAGCGGTTGACCAAAGTCCCGGTCCACAGGTCCCCTGAGATAGCGCTTCTAAATGCATATATCCCAAACCTCTCCAAACCTAATAGGAAGCTAGTGCATTTCATCTTGCTTGGAGCCAAGCTTACTATAGCCAAATTGTGGAAGCACATGAAAGTATCATTCAAAGCCACCATTCGGAAGATTTCTTGGATCATGTCCCAAGAAAAGTTATCTAGTATCCTTTCCGATACAGAGCGGAACTTCAAGGTCATCTGGGAGCCCTGGGCGGCTTACACTGGGATCTCATTTATTCCAGGCCAAATCCTAAACAAAGATTCCGACAAACCATCCTAATACTAGGTGCTTTCTTGCTTTCCTGCCCTGTCTCTCTCTGTTCTTTCTCTATGCTCTCTTCCCTCTCTTTGATTCTTCAGTTAGCATTGACTTGGTTTCTTTCTGATTTACAGCTACCAAGGTTTAACCACTTACCAACCGGGCCACTTTTTTACATTTGGTGGTCACAAGCTAAAAACATTTTTTTTTGCTAGAGAATTACTTAGAACCCCCAAACATTATATATTTTTTTTTTCAAACACCCTAGAGAATAAAGTGGCGATTGTTTCAATACTTTTTGTCACACGGTATTTGCGCAGCGGTCTTTCAAGTGCAATTTTTTTGGAACAATTTTATTTTTTGAGTTAAAAAATAAGACAACAGTAAAGTTAGCCCAATTTTTTTCCATATTGTGAAAGAGGATGTTACGCCGAGTAAATAGATACCATACATGACCTGGTTGAAAATTGCGCGCACTCACGAAATGGCGACAAAGTCCGGTATTTAAAAAGTTCCATAGGCGACGCTTTAAAATTTTTTAACGGTTACCAGGTTAGAGTTACAGAGGAGATCTTTTGCTAGAATTATTGCTCACACTCTGGCGATCGCGGCGATACCTCACATGTGTGGTTTGAACACCGTTTTCATATGTGGGCGCGACTTACGTATGCGTTTTCTTTGCTGCGCGAGCTCGTGGGGACGGTGGCGATTTAAATCTTTTTTTTTTTTTTTTAATTTCATTTATTTATTTATTTTTAGCACTGTTTCTTTAAAAAAAAAAAAATCTGATCACTTTTATTGCTATCACAAGGAATGTAAACATCCCTTGTGATAGTAATATATGGTGACAGGTACTCTTTTTGGAGGGCCGGGGGTCTAAAAGACCCCCCATCCCTCCTTTACACTTCACAGTATTCAGATCGGCTAAAACGGCGATTCTGAATACTGTCTTTTTTTTAAATTTGGCGCCGTTAGCCGCCGTGTAAACCGGAAGTGATGTTGTGACGTCGCTTCCGGAATTTGCCGAAGGAGACCCGATCGGAGCCGATTACGGCTTCTATCAGGTCTCCTTCCAGCCGGCGGACGCGCCGGATCGTCGCTCCGGTCTCCCGGTGGGACGGGAGGCCGGAGAAGAGCGGCGGAAGGCGGCGGGAGGGGGGGCGTCCCCTCCCGCCCCCTGGGGTAATGACCGAGCGGCTCCCGAGCCGGATCGGTCGTTACCCCTGGATAGCCGACCGCCAGCTCTAAAAAATGATACCGGGATATAGCCTGCAGCTGCAGGCTATGTCCCGGTACACCCGCTCAAACCCGACCGCCGCCTATTTACGGCGCTGGTCGGGAAGTTGTTAAGTACTTAACTTTAAGATTTTTGATTTGATTGTAGTTAGTTTCGTACTCCCTTTTAAACAATCTGTGGAGGGATAGTGCCCTAGTACAGCTTGTTCCCTTAGGGGTGCTGGGACACTGTCTTTCACAGACAAATTCAGCTTGTCCCTCTCAGGAAGTTACTGATCTAGTCTACATGTTATTACGTATATGTCTTTGCAACTCCAGAGGATCTCTGGTCTTGTGTATTGTTATATATGTTGTTCTATTAATGGAGTTGTCTTCCTGTAAATCTTTCAAACATTTAAATAAAAAACATTTAAAGAAAAGTCTCACACATTTGGCTTCGCCATACTCAGGAGGAGTAGCAGAATGTATTTTGGGGTGTCATTTTTGCTATGTACATGCTATGTTTTGGAAATATCATATAAATGGACAACTTTGTGTAAAAATAAAAGCTTTTCATTTTTTTCCCACATTTTCCAAAAACTACTGGAAAAAAATTAACCCTTCAAAAGACTCATAATGCCTCATAGATTATTTGTTGGGGTGTTTTCTTTCCAGAATGGGGTCATTTTGTTGGCAATTCCATTGTCCTGGTGCTCCAGGGCCTTCAAAAATGTGATAGGTGGTCATGACATTAGATGTGTAATTTATGTTGAGCCTCTGTATGTGGCCAGGCTGTGTAAAAGTCTCAGACATGTGATATCGCCATACTCAGGAGGAGTAGCAGAATGTGTTTTGGGGTGTAATTTGTGGTATGTATATGCTGGGTGTGAGAAATAACTTGTTACAATGACAATTTTGTGAAAAAAAAAAAATCTTCATTTTGCAAAGAATTGTGGGAAAAAATGACAACTTCAAAAAATTCACCGTGCCTCTTACTAAATACCTTGGAATGTCTACTTTCCAAAAAAGGGTCATTTGGGGGGCGTATTTGTACTTTCCTGGCTTGTTAGGGTCTCAAGAAATGAGATAGGCCGTCAGTATATCAGGTGTGATCAATTTTCAATGATTGGCACCATAGCTTGTAGACTCTATAACTTACACAAGGACCAAATAATATACACTTATTTGGGTTATTTTTACCAAAGATAGGTAGCAGTATAAATTTTGGCCAAAATTTACAAGAAAAATTACTAATTTGCAAAATGTTATGACAGAAACAAAGAAAAAGGCATTTTTTTCACAAAATTTTCAATCTTTTTTTTATTTATAGCACAAAAAATAAAAAAAACCCTAGTGATTAAATACCACCAAAAGAAAGCTCTATTTGTGTGAAAAAAAGGACGTGAATTTCATATGGGTACAATGTTGCATGACTGAGTAATTGTCATTCAAAGTGTGATAGCGCTGAAAGCTGAAAAATGGCCTGGACAGGAAGGGGGTTTTCGTGCCCAGTACTGATGTGGTTAATTCAACAGTGTAGTTATTTTGAAGAACACTATTAGTAAAAATCAGTTATAGTTCTTATTTTTTTTTTGTGTGTTTTAATCATGTAGTCTCTGGTAATGACCTGCCAGTCACCTGACAGTTATATGCCTTTTTTTGCATAATAACTGTCTACTGTAAAGAAATATCTGCTTAGCCATTTAGAGTAGAGATAAATGTAGAAAAGACAGAATAAACACTGGCAAGGGCTCAGCTATAAGTGAGAATGAGATTACCCTTTTGTAGACAAGAAAATCATTTACAGCACACCAATTTCAATGTATGGTAAGTGAACCAAATGTCAACAAGCATTTAATGGTATATATATAATATGCAAGTGACCTTAAACTCAAGTACATGTTACCACAGACACATATCTTCATGTTGGGGTAACATATTCTTTAATGCTAACCGCAACCATTTTAGAGTACCTTCTGCCTCAAAGAACTGTGCCAGGATGTCCTCATGCATATTAAAGTGATTCTAAACGTAATTTCCTTTTCTTTAAAAAAACAAATATGTCATACTTACCTGCTCCATGCAATAGGTATGCCCAGAACATCCCCAGTCCTCCCCTTCCCAGATCCCCCACCGTTGCTTCTGCCCCCCCCCCCCCCACCCCACCAGGTGCCCCCATAGAAAACTGGTGGCACTCATGCAGTCTTGCTCCTGAGCCTCGCTGTCAGTGTCACTCAGCCCTGCCCCTGCTTCTTTATCACTGGCTGTGATTGACAGCAGCCCAAACCAATGGTTCCCACTGCTGTCTCTGAGCCAATGAGGAGGGAGAGAGAAGACAGAGCCTCTGCTCTTGTAAGTATTTAACCTCCTTGATGGTATTCCCGAGTGTGGCTCAGGGTGAGTTTTCACTGCAAATAGCGGTAACCCTGAGCCACACTCGGGATTGCATCTCTGGATCCAAGGCTGGGTTACTTACCTTGTCCTCTGGATCCAGCGATGTCCCCCCGCTGTGTCTGCGGGTTGTGTCCTCCGCCCGATGCCTCTGTGTGCCGGGCTCCATTCCCTGCGAGCGTCGCGTCACATGGGGGCGGAGCCTGGCGGGAAATTCAAAAGGTGAAACACACAGTAAACATACAGTACACTGTAATCTGCAAGATTACATTACTCTATGAAATCATTTCACATCCCCTTTGTCCCTAGTGGTTTGCCCAGTGCCCTGCATGCACTTTTATATTATATATGCCATTCTTTCTGCCTGGAAACTTGAGAACGTCCATGGCATAAAAAAGCGTCCCTTTACGTCAAAAGCAGTTTTTGATCAGCTAGAAAACACCGATACTAAATAAGAATCATTTGCAGAATTGAGTGATTATGATTTTTGGGGAAATTTATCATCAGACACTGAAAGTGATGACAGCGACAATTCTGCAACTGAGCAAATTTCTGTGTTTTTGACTAGATTATATTATTGAATAAATTGTATTATTATATTATCATCTTTGATAATTATTTATAGTTATTTATCATATTATAATTTTTTTTTCATATATATTATAATTTATGATTTTGTGTTTCAAACTTTATCATACCCGAGATGTCTACTAGACTCTTGTTTGGACAGATTTAAGTGAGTTAGTTATTCGTAAGAATTACAGGCCTACAATATAAAACGCCAAATTTCCATGCAAAATAATGGTACCGCTTTCAGCACCAAAAAATCTGAAATAATCATGCCGGCAGGGAGGTTAAGGAAGGAAATGAAGAACGACTCCCAGCTCAACTTACCAACCAGCCTACAACAAACCAAATTGTCTGGTCTAACAGTTCACATTAAAAAAGGGGTTCAGCTTGCACACAATTGCAACTATATGTGTAAGCTGCAGAGACTGCGACAAGGCACCCCGTTATTATGTGCTATTATCTGCAGTCCTGCAGTTTAAGACTTAACATTAATAGAGTTAAGACTGCAGATAATACTGGGGTGCCTTGTCATGGCCTCTGCAGCTTATGCATGTATTTGCAAATGTGTGCAAACTAAACCCCTGATTTTAACATGAAATGTTAGACAAGACAATCTGTTTTGTTGCAGGCTGGTTGGTAAGATGAGCTGGGAATCTTTTTTTGTTTTTGTTTGACATGCGTCACCCTTCCTTGCTGTTAAGGCCAATTATAGGTTGGGGTAGTTGCTGTTTGTTTGTACTGTAAGTATTGAGGGGGGCTGGGGGACCTGCTTGCAACAAGTTTTTTACCTTGATTCATAAAATGCATTTAAAAATTCTGAAGCCTAAAAAGCTTATAAAATGCAATATAGTAATTGTAGTGGCCCAAAGCAGAAAACATGATAAACTGGCAAGAACTTTGCAGGACATTTTGAGATGTTGACATATCTGACCTTTGTATTTGTCTTGTCTCCAAGAATACAACGTGATATAAAGGTCATGTAAGCGGCTAATGAGATAATGTCTGGACATGAACTAGCTTTGAATCTATTGCTGTGCTTTACATACAGTATACTTGTGTTTTTAGAATCAAAAGGATGAAGGAAGCTGCAGAAACATCCCACACATTTATGTCTATTGTTCTGAAGGAACAAGGAGGGCTTCAGGACTGTAGTGACCACCCTTTGGTAACACTAAGCCATTTTTTCATAATGCTTTGGTCAGATCAGTGGCAGGGTTCACACTGGATACTGGCAGATAGCTTGCAGAAGTATTGCTGTTGGCAAAGAAGTTATTATCATTATACATAATAGTTACATAAAGCTATGCAGTACTTCCTGAGTTATCAGATTAGTGCCAATATTTGTTCAGTTCCACAAAGAAATGAACTAACAAGAAAATACTGCCATTTTATTAAGCAGCTAAAATATGAGTATGTGAAAATATTACATCTTTTGATAAAAATATATGTAATCCATAATAACTACAACCATAGATAATCCAGAAAACCGTTACTTATATCACTTGTAAATTGTAATAATACAACCCATTGTCAACTTTTAAAGCATAAACATAAGAGGTCCATGCTGTTTTATGAAACGGCTACCTTATTTTGCAATCCATTGTTTGTATTGATTCCTATTGTCTCTGTTTTGTTGCAAACAATAGCTAAGCTACTATTCCTTTTTCTGATTTCTTGATGGTAATATCGGAGAACATGAAATATTAGAATATAATAGAAATTTTTGTTAGCACATTCCCACTCCCCATTGGGTCACTGCTTTGGGAAATCCCTATGGTTAAAAATTATGAAAGACCCGTATCAATCAATGATTCCTTTTTATTACACACCATAAAATCCCTTTCTCTGAGTTCATTGAGGAACACAGCACCCACTCATCGTTTGCTTCTTTCTATAGTACTGCTTTGTGACAAACTGAGCTGCCTATAGCAGGGACCAAGCTGGGGCCCAGAACTTCCCTTCCTGCTGGACAGGCTGGCGTCCATCATGATCATCGTTCAATGGAGAGGAAAAAATGACCTCCCAGCCCGAAGAGCCAGAGACCAAAGCCAACAAAGAGGGAGGACCTGTCCAATTATCCAATGCTTATCTTGTTGTCCGAAGATTCAGGGGACTTGTCCCACTTGGATAAGGTTTCTGCCTCTTATGGGACTGCACATACGGGACCACTTCAAAGGTGGACACAATGAGGCCCAGCACCTGCATGCAAGAACAAAGGGAGGACTACCTGCAGGACAGCGACAACTGAACTGCAGTCCAACGTTTCCAAAGCTTGTCCAGCGAGAGGAACGACTTGGCCTGTCCAAGATTGGTCCCAGATACTCCAGAGGCCAAACCAAAGGAAAACACCATACATTGAAAATGCGTGCCTCATACCACAAAGCACAGCAAGCACACCAGCAATGAGAACATGTGAGTATGCATCTTTGATGTCTATGGAGGACAGGAAATCCCCCTAGTGCAGAGAGGCCACCACCGAATGGATGGATTCCATCCTGAATTTTTTTACTTTCACAAACATTGGGCAGACTATTTCCTTAATAATAGTAAATGTGAATTTAATGTGGCTCCTGCAAGGGAGACATTTAAGCATTTTATGTTATGTTAAGATTTAACCATTTGCATGAATACAATTGTAAAGAGTGTGCAGTTCATCCTAACTATTAACTTTGTATTGGTGTGGCTTTATCTGGAGCACCTCCAAAGTCCATTTTGGGTTTAGTATATAAGGATTTATAATATGATTAGACAAGAGCACCCAGGGCATCCCAGAATTACTTACTCTAGCAGCAATGGAAATGTGTAAGTATGCATCTTTGATGTCTATGGAGGAAAGAAAATCCCCCTGGTGCAGAGAGGACACCACTGAAAAGATGCATTCCATCCTGAACTTTTTTACTTTCACAAAATAAGTCAGGGTCTTGAGGTCCGGTATCGGGTGGATTTCTTCCTTTTTCAGAACCATAAACGGAACTTAGTAAAAAAAACGAAACCTTTCTAGTACCGGAACCGGGGCTTTTACTCCCTGGAGAAGTAGATCCTATGCTGCTCCATAAAGGGCCTGTAGATGGGAAATCTGTTCCTTATGCAGTCCTTGGTGCAGGAGCTTAGCCCACTCAGTAAGCTTCTGTGACTCAAGGGCTGTGGTCAAAACTGGGTGAAGTGCAGAGCGCGTGACCTGCAAACCTAGAGTGGACAACCGACTTTGCCTTCCTGCCCATGGGATCCTTGAAGCAAGGAGACTCCTCTACTGGTATTATGATTGTTCTGTTCAACCAAGATATGGGAAGGTCCAAGACAGGAGGGGAGGTCATCCTCATTTTTTAAGGGTTTCTACAATCAGATACCCCCCAGCATTGGTTTCAACAATCACAATTATAACCCTCCCAATAGTGGTCAATGGCAGAGCCATTTTACCCCCCCCTCATGGTGGTCAGCGGCAATACTGTTGACTCCACCCCAAATCCCTCCCTGCCTTGATTGTCAGTGGCAGTGTGGTTAACCTCACCTCACATTGGTGTTCAGTGATAGCCCACTCAGCTTTTTTTTTACCAGATGACATACTTTCGCGCTGTTCTCTCCCTGATGACATTGGGCTGGGCCTATACCTCTACTGTGAGATGGAGACCACCCAGCCTGACAGCACTGGCTTCATTTCAGCATGAAGCATGAGAACTGAGAGAGCTTCCAGCACTCGGCATCCCGCTGCTTCTCTTAAAAGTGCCCAACAAGTTGTGGGCCACATGTTGGGCACCAGGGCTACAAAGAATGTGAAAGTGATTATACTTCACACCGCAACCAGATTTCAGATGTCATTAAACTAGAGCAGGTTTAAAGACAACAGAAAAAATCTATTTCAGAAAGAGAAACACCTATTTCCTACACAAGGTCCATTGTCTGTATTCCATACCTCAGTGGAACTAAAGCAGGTACAGGAGGGCATCTCCCACATCAATCACAAGGTAGCTTTTCCAGTATACTATTTTTATGCATGTAGGACAGGGTTTCCAACATACAGCTTGTTTCTATGTGGACACCTTCCCAAACCATAACTACTCAGTTCTCCGCTGTACCCTTTATCCCAGGAGTAGGCAACCTGCGGCCCTCCAGCTGTTGTGGAACTACATTTCCCATAAGACATTGCAAGGCTGGCAGTTACAATTACTCCCAGAGGCATGATGGGACTTGTAGTTCTGCAACAGCTGGAGGGCCGCAGGTTGCCTACCCCTGCTTTATGCTATATACTGCACATCACTTTGATATTACAACATATTAGGCTACATTTTTTTAGAACCATAGATCTTGTTCTTACCATTCTCCCCAGCCTCCAACATGTCTTGCAAGTATTTGAATGAACCAGACTGCTTGGGCTGTGAGACGGGTACCTCGTAGTCCTGAAGCATTTTGTACACATCAGACTCAACATCTATTCCATTTCGGCTTCTTGGAACATTCCGTAGTGGGTCTGTACTGTCATATAGAAAGTAAAAATAAGTATTAATCTATTGTTAACACGCCATTTCATTATTTTATTAAAAAAACAGTGTGTCTGGATCGGTTACCATTTACATTAAGGTATTCACACTTCTTTTATTACACTGTCCACGCAAAAACATTAAATAAACAATTCAAAAGAAAAAAATGACTTTGCAATGGTAACAGCAGGTGTGCAGACCATACAACTAACACATATAGTTCTCACAATCAGCATTCCCAGCATCCCCAGGAAACATAGGCTGTAAGATGTACTTTCTAGACTCTTCCAAAAACTGAAATATCAGCTTTGTGTGAACTGGTTGGAGATTTCCATATTATAAAATGTTTTATTCATGCAAACAATGTTTCTGTAATACAGCTTTCTAGATGCTAGACTGCTGAGGCTTTACCAAACCACTATAACATCAATGTCAGGTTACATAAGCCAGACCATGATGGAACTAATTCATTCTTGGATCATTTCTGTAACAAAGTATGAACTATTACTACATTTTGAGGAAAAAAAGGATGAGATTAGTATTTTTATGATTAATCTCTTTTTATTAAAGTTTTTTTACGAATAGAAAATTAGAGGTATGTTTTACAGTAAATAAAGCATACAGAAAGCAAAGTAAATGCAGGTATAAAGTTCACTCATATATAATACATATCAAGTATAAAGTAGTCAAAGCTTATGGCATGTTGGAAGAGCATACTAATAAAATAATAAGAACACCACAGTAGCTTTGGCTACAGTGAGCACTAAATTTGGTCTGATAAAAATACAGTATAAGCGAGAGGTAAGAGGAAATAAGGTACATGGGGTCAGAGGAATTGAAGGTAGGATAGCCATTCTTCCTAGTTCTATATCTTCCAATACAAATGCAGGTCCAGGGTGGATACTAATAGAACAAGGCATTAAACAAAAAAGTCATAACCCTTGAAATTGGGACAGTCAACCAAATCTGTTTAGAGATAAGATGCAAAGTTTGAAGAGTATTTGAAATGAGTTCATACAGACCATGTGATCTTGTAGGCATCAGCTTTAACTTTTTAATATGAAATCAGCCAGTTTGAATGACAGATGGAGTCCATTTTGCAAGCCCATTCAGTTAAAGACGTGCTAGGGTTTCACTAGGATGTGACTATCTGTCAGGAAGCAGCCGTTGCCCCTGGAACTCGGGTTTGGAGGCCTGTGCGCGGGCGCACGTAGTGTGTGCGTGCGCGTATGCGCCAGCATTGGCGCCAAATGGCCCATTTAAGCAGGCTGCACCCTGCAATCAGTGCTGTCCATTCTACAGCGTTCCAGTGTTCCCGCAGTGATCTGTTCTGAGACTTCCCGTTTATCTGTGACCCGGCTTGACTCTGTATCTGCTTGAACTCTGCGTGCACCGACCCCCGGCTTGCCTATGACCTATGACTTGCAGTGCACTGGACTTGCAGTGGATTTGCCTTTAGTAAATCACCCCTATATGTCACTCCTGCACATATGCAGGCAATCCATTGGCTGCAGCATTGACAAATTTCTACAGTGAGCTGTAGCATCCAGGGTTTACTAGCATGTGAAATATGGAGGGATTTATATTGCAAGGGCTCAGGAGTCCCTGTGTAAGAGGCCCAAGTTGAAAGAAAGAAAAAACTGTATGTAGCACTTGTTTTTTAAGCCAACATTTTTTATTAAACACATAACTAGCATATATTTGCTCAGTTTCACATAACACTTGCTAAGATCCATCGAGGCACATTGGGGTTGATTTACTAAAACTGGAGAGTGCAAAATCTGGTGCAGCTGTGCCTGGTAGCCAATCAGCTTCTAACTTCAAATTGTTCAAATAACCTTTGACAAAAAAAAAATCTGGAAGCTGCACCCGATTTTGTACTCTTAAGTTTTAGTAAATCAACCCCACTAAGACTTCTCCTAGGACAGTCCTAGCAAGTCTGCACTTGTTGGATATGCCTGTATAAATCTCACACAATTATTCTATGTTGTATTAGTGCATTTAAGGTAATACAATATGTGATTAACTAAACAGACAATGAAAAATAGGGTTTCCATCCGTCTGGATTTAACGTGCAAGATCGGATCGGATAGCGGCGGATGTCAGTGGACATATCACCGCTGACATCTGTCGATCCACGAAGGTGAATGGAGCATTCGATCAGATCCGCCTGAAAAACGGACAGGCGGACCTGATCGGTCTGCATGTATGAAAGGGGCCTATAGGACAAGTGGATTGGTGTGCTTGGAGTACTTTAAAAAACATGTGCTTCCCTTTTTTTTGCTTGGGAATGGAAATTCAGTTAGTTACAAATGCTATACAGCAATTCTTATAGGTGCATGAAAATCAGATCATTCGCTTGTTTTACCTTAATATAATTTATATAGAAACCACTGCCAACCTACTGTCATGCAGCTCACTGATAGTGTATTGGGAGACTATGGGGTTGATTTATTAAAGGTAAATACACTGTTCACTTTGCATGTGTAGTTGAACTCTGCAAAGGAATTTTCTGCTGAGCTTAGAGAATGAAATTCAATTTTGTTGACTTTTATCATCCAATTGTATGCAAGCAAAAATGCTTTTTTTTTTTTTTTTTTTTTATCCTTGTACGTGATTGTGTATTCTTTGCAAAGTAAAGTTTCATCACATTCACTAAGCTCTGGGGAAAATTCCCATGCAAAATTAATCTTCACTTGCAAAGTGAATTGTGTATTTGCATTTAGTAGAAAACCCCTATGTCTTGCAACCTGTGCTTTCTCTAGCTTTGCTTCCTACATCTCCAATCTCATTCAAACATTCAATGCAGATTTGAATCTGATCGGCGGCTTTGATAAACTTCTTAGAGATTACATTTTTAGGCCTCATGCACACAGGACGTTATTGGACATTTTTACAGCAGCTGTTTTTAGCTGCAGACATTTTTTTCCTACAGTCAAACTCTCCAGCATGTTATCATATGTTTCCATGCACATATAGGCTGTTATTATTATTATTATACATGATTTATATAGCGCCAACAGTTTGCGGAGTGCTTTACTTATAAACTGTTTTTGGCTGGGGCGTTTTTTGGCTGTAAAAAAAAAACAAGTCTAGTGGGTTCTGAGAGACGTTTTTCAGCTGTAAAAATGCCCAAATGCCCAAAAATGCTAAAAAAAAACAGCTTACGAGCATTTTTAACAATCCTGATCCCATTTAAAAAACAATGCTAAAAAACACTTACGCTAAAAAAACGCTAAAAAACGTTAACGTAAAAATGCTCAAAAGCGCTATTTGCGTTTTTTATATTTTTTAACCAGTACAGGACCGCGCTATTGACAAAAGACGTCAACAGCGCGGACCTGAAAATCCGGGGGGACGTCCATGGACGTCCGCCCCTTCACACGCCCACTGCGCGCTCCAGGCGCGACAACTGCAGAAAACAGTTATCGCGCCAGGACATGACCAATTTTTTATATTTTTTGCGTTTATCGCGAAAACTCGTAAAAATGCAATTGCAAAAAATCGCAAAAAAATCGCATTCACAAAAAATCGTAACAAAAAATTTACCCTAGTCCTAACAATTTTTACGAGCATTCGACAAAAAAAAATCGTAAAAACCCGTAAACCCGTAAAAATGTCGACTTTTTGCAGAGAGTCTTGGGTGATCTGAACAAAAAAAAAATGTCGGTTTTTTGCGGGGTCGGTTTTTGTCAAATATTCATTTCGTGAGGCGTTTGA
>BLSH010238071.1:1380251-1396396 GCA_018402905.1 Glandirana rugosa
TTCGGTTCGATCCGTACACTTATACGTTCTGAATACAAAGAGTATTGAAATAAATACTGGAATTTGAGACTATAATGATATGGTCCGATCCTACACCCGATATCGTTGAAAGTTGCCCGAGACTATATAGGACAAGGTAATAACAGTTTAATAATAAAAAAATATAAAAGACATCGGTCGTCATTTTACTCTGTTTCTTTTCAGTTATTTGTCTTGTAACATTTCGATATTCTATACCCCTTTTTGTGTAATGCATTTATTTCAGTTAAAACATAAGTATAATTCTCATTTACCCTTACAATGTTCTTATAAGTTGCTATAGCCCACATCCTAGCCTGGTATAGTAATATCAGAGTTTAAGGTCATAAATAAAGTTATGAGAAACATAAGTCTTGCATATTCACATGCCTAGCTTGGCTTTCTGAGTACAACGAGCAGAACATTAACAAAGATCACTCAGGAAGGTCTGCCCCTTCCCTGGAAAGAAATATGTAAGAGGGACGTTTATTCCAGATGCTTTTTCATACTTGTTTCGCCGTGGCACTTTGCAAATGTCAATTGTCACTTTGAAAAGACGTACATTGTTTGTAGGAAATGCATAAAACCCTGTGCAAGGAGAGCCATTTAAAGAACAAAAAATAATGAATGACAAAATCACATCCAGTTATTTGTCTTTAGATATTAAAGGTACGGTTCTATAAAAATGGAGGATTGAGAAGTAAGCATCTCAAGCTTTGGAGCAAGCTGTCACAAACTTGGACACTTTATCCATAACACCACCGTGATCTATGAAAGTGAAGAAATTGCTTTCATTTTTTAATTCATGCAATATCAGCATAATTTAAAAAACTGCATCAGAAAGCTGCAAGCGACTAAAGCCTCGTACACATGCGCAGACTGTTGGACAACCGAACGTCCAACTTTTGCCCAAATTGGCTGTTGGCGGTTTCTTCTAGAGTACTGACGGTAGTCAAGTAATCGTCCAAGAAAGCCGAACGTAGTGATGTGATGCGAGCGTATAAAGAGGAAGTTCAGGTGAATGTGATTTGTGAATTACGAACACAGGTTTACACGACCAAACACTTCCTGGATTCCGAGCATGCGTGCTTGCACTTCCAACTTTTTGCTGGCACAACTTCTGTACACACGAGCCAACAATCGGGCAACGCCTTGTTGGCCAACAAAAGTTTTCTAGTCTTGTCAGCCAACTTCTGTTAGACGATAATTGGAAATCGGCTGTCGAATTGTGCGTACTAACGGTCGGATAATCGGTCAACAGGCTGCTGGACAACCGTTGTTGGCCAATAATCGTACCGTATGCCTTAAGAGCTGAGGACAGTAATTTGTCCTGAATGCTGTAGAAAAATTTCCACTTTGGGCACTCCCAGGCTGAATTTTGTAAGGTAACATGTTTAAGATTCTGCTGTATGTATTTAGTGAACTCTTGCCCATCTAAGTGGTAATGAACCACTGGGACATACTGTCAAAACACATACCTCCCAACTTTTTAAGGTGAATAAGAGGGGCACCTTGGAGCACAAAGCATTTGGCAAAAAACACACCCTTGATGCTGACTGGCTACAATGTACAGCTGCATCAGATTTGGCAGCCTCCAGGTTTAGTAAATCAATCCCACTGTGAGTCTGTCCAGAAATGCTTACAATCTGCCATGAGGCCTTCTCCTCAGAAGCATCTAAAATGCTTTAAAAATGGTTTAAATATGCTGTGTGAATGAGACACATAACAAACATATAGTCATGGTCAGATATAGCAGGGTTTTCAGATTTCAGTTGCACCCCCCTCCCCCCCAAGCCAAGGAATATCCTGTGTTTCCATTCTGAAACACATGCTCCACCATTATTGTCAGCGTTAATTTGTGAATACAATAAACAACTGTGGTTGGCTGCTAGGACCGCCTGGCATCCAAGTAATCAACCCACATGCTTCCTTCTTCCCCCATAATTCAGAGGAGGAGAATAGAACTTCCTCCTCTGGACCTGCTACCTGTGACCCACCTTCCAGCTTTTCCCTATAGTTGCGGGCTGCACGGTGACTGAAGAGAATGGACTCTGATGCAAAGAGGGTAAGGGAACTCTTCAGACCCTGATTCAGTGTTGGGGGAAGGGGTCGCTCTAGGTATTTTATTGAAAAGCATGAAGACTCTGGAGACCCTGATGTTAAGAGGGGTGACTCTGGGGACCCTGATTTAAGGAGGTAGCTCTGGGAACCCTGGTGTAACAAGAGGGTGACTATGGGTACCCTGATGTAAGGGCGGGGGTCTGGGGATCCTGATGTAAGGAAGGGAGGGCTTTGGGGACCCTGATGTAAAGGGGTAGCTCTGGGCATCCTGATGTACAGGGGTGACTCTGGGGACTGATGTAAGAGAGAGGGCTCCAGGATCCCTGGTGTAAGGAGGGAGGCTCTGAAGACCCTGATATAAAGAAGGGGACTCTGTAGACCCTAATGTAAAGGGGTGACTGTGGGGACCCTGATGTAAAGAGGGGGGGTTCTGGGGGCCCTGATGTAACAGAGGTTGACTCTGGGGACCCTGACATAAGGGAGATGCCTCTGGGGACTCTGGTGTAAGAAGGGGTGGCTCTAGAGACACTGATGTAAGTGGGGGCTCTGGGGACCCTGAAGTAAGGAGGAGGAACCCTAAGGACCCTGATGTAAGGGGAGAGACTATAGGGACCCTGAAGTTGGGGGGGCTCTGGGGCCAGTGATGAAAGGGGGAGAGAGGGATTATGTGAGCTCTGATGTCAGTGGGGGACTTTGGGGACCCTGATGTAAGTGGGGGACTCTTAAGACCCTAGTGTAAGAGGGGGAGCTTTTGGGAAGGAAAGAGGGGAGACCCTGATGTATAGGTGGGACTCTGGAGACCTGATGTAACTAGGGCAACTCTGGGGACCATCCTTTAAGGAAGCAACTCTAGGGACCCTGATGTAAGGAGGGGGACTCTGCGTCACCTTCTACTGATCTTTGAACTTTGTTTCACATACTACTGGCCACTGCACTCTGCCTCACTTACTACTGGCCCCTGTCCTCTATCCTGTTGACCCTTAACTCTGCCATGCTGACCCAGTACACTGCCCTTCTGATCCCTGTACTATGCCTTGCTAGTCACTGTTCTCCACACTGCTGACGCCTGTACATTGCCCTACAAACTAATGGCCTCTGTACAATGCAATACAAACTGCTGACCTTGCTGATCCTCTGCTCTGCTGACCTCCCATCCTCTGCCTCCCTGACATTTTTTATTGCACCCCCACCTCAGACAAGCTAGATCCCGCCCTGCATTTAGAGGAATTTTCTCAAATCTGACTGCAAAAGTGGAAATACACATTAATTATTTTTGGATGTTCATTGCTATCACTGGTTCATGGCTTATGCACATTTTGTTTATAGGCAGCTTATGTCTAAAATTGCCGATAATGTGATCCGCAAATGCTTGTGAGTCACTCTCTGACAGTCCTTAATCATGTAGTTTTGACAGTCTTATCTGACCATCTTTGTTTACCCTGAGACAAGTAAGCATACACTCCCCCCACCTGCCTAATTTCCTGAGCTAACACAAATCACAAATTAGATTGTGCATGCATGTTAGCAGTTTACTGATACCTATGACCAGTGTAAATCTGCTTTTGCTGGCTAGGGTCCCTAATCAGTGTTTTACAACTGACTTTTCTTAAAAAATGTTTTAATTGCAGAAGCAACAAATGCCAAGTAAAACTATTTCTTCTAAATCCATGGCAATTCAAAGATAAAGAGCCTACTGTAATATTCTGAATATATAAATAGTGTTACATATTTAACATAGCGTTTGGATGAATATTCAGAAATGGATATCATGTTTCTCTTAATTCAAGCCTGTCATTTTGAAAGTAAAGACAGTTGATTTTTTTAGCTGAAAAACCAGAATTAAAGAAAGAGCAGTAATTATAATGAGGTTTGCACTCCCCTCCAAGACTTTGGTATTTTGATTACAAGTATGGCAGCAGGACAGACATAGCAATGTTACTCCCTTCTTCTATACAGAGCTGCTTATGAAAAAAGCAAATCAATCCGAGACAAACCATCTAGGATTATGTCACTGGGCATGTAGGGTTTAGCGAACTGAAAAAGAAATATTTTTCATTGCTAACTGAACATTTTCTACAGTTGGAGTGGTCTTTGAACAGTATCACAGACTGTGCTTTTTGTTCTTTCTCACAATGAAATAACATAAATATGAGAAGGCTGTTTCAAAATAAAAGCAAATAAAAATACATTGATACATCATCTAAAATAATCAGCTAAGAATGGAGACACACATTGCAGAATTACAGTATAACTCCGTACAGTATTGGGAAAGATATCATGTTTGTTATAGCTGACCTCCCCTTATCCAATGGTTTCAGTACTTTCTGCCACTGACCTACAAGAATGTAAATCAGATCATCAGACTTATTGCACACTCCTTCAAACGAGAAGCCTTCTGAGGCCCTAGCAACCTCTATACCAGGGATAAGCAATTAGCGGACCTCCAGCTGTTGCAGAACTACAAGTCCCAAGAGGCATAGCAAGACTCTGACAGCCACAAGCATGATACCCAGAGGCAGAGGCACGATGGGACTTGTAGTTTTGCAACATCTGGAGGTCCGCTAATTGCTTATCCCTGCTCTATACCATAAGTACAGACTACAAACTGCTGTACTGGACATATTTCCAGATACATCACTTCCTAAACTGTGGCAAACATAGAAACCTCTTTAACCGATCACTCACCACATTTAAAAATATATGTATATTCAAGGAATCATTTTACCATTTAATCTCTAACATCTACTACTCTTTTTCTCACTTCTTTTTGCTGAAAGACCTCCCCACTTCACAATTTTTGGGAACCTGATCTAGGTCAATCATTCTTCACAGAAAAACAGGAACATATGTATATTCTCATGCTTCAAAGCTCATTCAATGTTAAAATCCCCCCCCCCCCAAAAAAAAATAAATTTAAGATAAGCTCAAGATGGTATAGTAGTGCAATGGCACTCCATCATCATATGTCCTCATATATACCTGATATATACCAATAGACCCAAGCGGGTTCCTGCATATATGGTGGTCATGCCCCCAACTTCAACCTTTCTAGAGGTACAGGCGATCCCCGGGTTACAAACAAGATAGGGACTGTAGGTTTGTTCTTAAGTTGAATTTGTTTGTAAGTGGGAACAGGTAAATTTTTTAAGTGTAGCTTCAGCCAAAAAAACTATTTTTAAGCTTTTTAGATAACATAGGGAAGGGTTAGCACCCCTGTAATGTTTGTTTTGCTGTCTATGTTTCTGTTCAGAAGATTTCACCTCACTTCCTGCCCCAATGATAATTGGATTTTGAAAATTTTGGGTTGTTGTGGAAACAAGCCTTGGTGATAAAGCATCAGTGGAGAAACCTTTTTCCCATAATAACTCTTACAGGAGTGAATTTCCCTTCCTAGGGGGAGATTTCCTCTCACTTCCTGTTGATTCCCTCCATTCGTAAGTTGGATGTTTGTAACTAGGGGGCTGCCTGTACACTTTTTTATACTCTCCTTAGCAATTGCTCCCTAGATTTCCAACCAGTACTATTCCTTCTTGGCTACTTTAATATTTTAGTAAAACAATCCAAGTATTCTTTCCTTCAGAACTTATAGAACACAACAAAAAATACAATCCCATGACAATGGAAGATACCAACCCAATTATTCCAAGAGTACAAACAAACAGCAACTGCCCCAACCTGTAACTGGCCTTAACAGCAAGGAGTACATGGAAGGGCGAAGCATGTCAAACAACCACAAAGAAGAATTCCCAGCTCAAGCTAGGAGCCAGCCTGCAACAAACTGAACTGTTGTGTCTAACAGTTCACGTTAAAAACAGGGGTCTTGTATGCACACATTTGCAAATACATGTGTAAGCTGCAGATGCCATTTTACAGCACCCCAGGATAATCTGCAGTCCTAACTCTATAAATTTTGAGAGCCTCCATAGTAGGAAAACATATGTAGCACCCCCTGGGTCTACTGGAGGGAAGGAGGGACCTCCAGAGGCAGGGGCGAGCTAGCATTCACTCCGGGACTGAGTCCATGGCTATAATGGGGAGTTTAGAACAGAAATTAGATGCCAGTCACTTTGGATATTTTGAATTCTTTAATGTAGAACTTGAAAGAATTAGTAGGAGAGATGGTCGGGGCGGGGAGGTTCAGATACCAGTTGTAGATCACTTACAGACTTCTTGGATCCAGAAATAAAACAACTTTCTCTTTCCAGATCTTGAATACCTGGATAGACCTCTCTCACAGACTTAGAAGCCAGTAGGACTCCTGGACACAGGCTTCTCTCACAGACCTAGCAGCCAAGAGGACTTCTGGATAGGCCCCACACATACCTAGCAGCCAGAAGCTAGTTGCCACGATTTAGATTGTAGAATAGGGTTCAGCTTCACAGTATCAGAACCTATGTAGGTGCATCCTCAAAACGAGTCACCAGGCCCTCCTGGGGGACCAGCCTTCACCCTGGCTCTCTCCAGCAAGGGACCTCCCTTGGATCCTCTCAGCTTGGCTTAGCTTTTCCCACAGAGGCAAGACAGCCTAAGGACCACCTCAGGAATAGGAGGCCCCAGACATGCTTCTGGGCCTACTTACAGAGTTCACTGCAGCAGCATGTTCTCAGGCCAGGAGGGCCTGAGGTCGGAGAGAGCGAGCAAATGGCCCAGTCCAAATAAATATTCTTTCCCACAATGCACAGTGGCTAGGAACCTCCTACTGGGCTGTCAGGAAGAAGATTAGTCACAGCTCAACCTAGTTGTACTTCTCATACTGGCCTGTGGTACCAGTGACACCTCCTGACGACATTGAGAAATGCACAACCCAATTAAGATTCGAGCAAGACCAGAAAAACTGTACAATCAGTCTGAGCTGTTTACAGCTCAGCCAAAAACGAAATTTACATTATAGCCCCAGCTTTAGGAACGGGGCGCTACACATATATAATAATGGGTAGATTGAGGGCAGGTATGCCTGTAGGGAGCCCACTCCTTAAAGGCACAGGGCTGCACTGGACACTCAGCAAATAGCATAATGACAGAGAAGGTGTCCAGTGCACCCCCACACCAAATGACCAACGGTAAAAACAAATGGCAATTGTCCCAACCTATAATTGGTCTTAATAGCAAGGAGCACATGGTTTCATTTTATGCCTTACAGTGACATTGTCATTCTAAACATGTGCATATGAAGATTTCCTGCCACAAAGCTAAGAACAGTGCAATGGAGAGGGGAAGGGAGCTTCAATTCCATATCAAGCTATGGGAAAAGCAAATTAAAGCGGTAGTAAACCCATCCATTTAACAGTTTAAAAACCAGTTACATTTCCGGCACGTGACGGAAATGTAACACTCCCATTGTTTGGGCTCTAAACCAAACTGTCAAACCATCCAATGGCTGGTGACATAGCTGATCACATGTGCAGCATCATGGTAGTTGTGGATTAAACAAACTACCACTTTAAATATCTGGGGGAGTTGTGTACACACGCAACGTTCCCCGAGGTTACCACATTTTGAAAAAAACACCACTTATTTCCTGGCTCAGCAAAATAACTCCCTAATTGGACAATCAGATCACCTCAGTCCATTTATTCATTTGATGCTCATGGCTGTGACTAACTTTAGAGAATGAAAAAAAAAAAATTATCATTAAACAGTATATGTAAATATTTCAGTTGGCTGTTTTTCTGGAGTTCCTCTTTAACTGTCATTTTTATTGGACTCATTCGGTAGGATATTTTTTTACACATTGCAGGAACTGTATACACAAGTTGATAATCCTATTGTAAAATAACATATGATTTTACTGAAGTGTGACAGAACCCAAATTAAACATTGATTTGCATTTACATTGACAGACTTAAGGATGATGTCAGATATACTTTCTGGCTGTTGATGTTTTCAATTACGAAAACTGTTGCATGCAAAAACACCTGCCTCACACCATTCTAAATAATTAAAAGGATTAATTTTAAAAAGCCAACAGGAGCTGGCATGTACATCATCAGTGAAGTCAGCTATTGTATCTAGACTTTGTGATCTCATGCATCAGCTAGTTTATAACAAGTTGTGGTTGTGTGTGTAAGGGATTAAGCTGCAACTCACTGTTTTGTGGGTTACAGGCGGTTCCCTAGTTGCAAACATCCAACTTACGAACGACTCCTACTTACAAACTGAGGGAGACAACAGGAAGTGAGAGGAAATCTCCCCCTAGGAAGGGAAATTCACTCCTGTAAGAGTTATTATGGGAAAAAGGTTTCTCCACTGATGCTTTACCACCAAGGTTTGTTTCCACAACAACCTGAAATTTTCAAAATCCAATTATCATTGGGACAGAAAGTGAGGTGAAATCTTCTGAACAGAAACATAGACAGCAAAACAAACATTACAGGGGTGTTACCCCTTCCCTATGCTATCCAAAAAGCTTAAAAACAGTTGTTTTGGCTGGAGCTACACTTAAAAAATGTACCTGTTCTGACTTACAAACAAATTCAACTTAAGAACAAACCTACAGACCCTATCTTGTTTGTAACCCGGGGACCGCCTGTATATTTTAAATGTTATACAATATGAAGTGAAGATAGCTGTAAATAGTTCTTTACCTACAAAATGGATCACAAATTCATGTGTTCTGGATGGCAAACCAAGCCTACTTGCAAACATAATAATCTGTATTGGTGTTAGAAAACACAATAATATAAAAAAAATATAGCTACACCAGTGAGCTAAATGCAATAAGACTAGAGCTATCAATAACCTTGCAACTGGATTATTATTATGGTGGACATATGATTTGTCATCACCGACCCCTTTCAATAACAAGGTTATTGTGCAAAGTTGTTGCAGTGTCTCTACATAGGAATAGAAATGTACTTACAGCGGAATATAAAAGATAGATTAAAAGAAACAATATAATGCACCTCTGTAATCATTAGTACATCGTTAAAGGAATTGTTGAAATGCAAGCAGTGTGAGTACCTCAGTTTAGCCTGGTATCACCCCTCCTGCAGTCCCTGTACAGCAGGGTTGAATGTTAGAGGAAGAAGCAGAATAATAATCTAATCAGTTCATGTGCTAACATAAAAGTATGCTGATAGGAAGAAAAAGCAGAGTGGCAGAGAGATAAGCTCATCACAATGCTTCTTCTCCATTCACTGTCCAGTGACAACTGGAGTGGCAACCTAGGCTCAGAGAAAGTGGGTTAAATGATGCTGACCAATACACTATGGGCATCTAGTGATAAAAAAGTACTGTTGGGAGAAATCTCTTAATTAAATGTGAATATTAATTTATTGAATACTCATTTTTTTTTGTTCCAATAAGAATTTTATTGAGGATTTGAAGATGTGAACAATACAGGGTATGTATATACATTCCATACAATCAGTAACAAGTATGTCCTACGATATCTTAAGCTTTTGTATCTCTCCGTAACCCACTGTAAGGCATGATAGGGAGAGAGAAGTTAGGTTGCTCCCCCGCCCCGGGGTGCCAGCAAGCGAGGGCCTACCCCCACGCCCGGGACAGGAGCCGCATCTGCGGGTGAGTGGATGCAGCCTGCCCCCTCCCCCGCACCCCATCTGGGATCAAACTGTACGGAGAAGGGGTGGCCGCCCACCCCACCGGTCCTAGTCTTTATCAGTCTCCTCCAGTTCTACTCAACCATACTCAACCGTGCGTTTACAGGGAGTGTACGGAGTGCTGTCATTTAAATCTTATCTATCCTATACACGTTTAAGAGGCCTGCCTTAAAGTATCTAAGTAACAGTAGGCCTTCAATAGGGTGTTCCTGAAAGGGATGGTGTTCATCCAGCGTGATGTTGGAGAGACTTGTGCAGGATCTGAGGGGTACCCCTGGGTGTTGTGTGTGGGCTCCTGAGCTGGGATTGTGTTTGTAAATGTGGGTCTGGGGGCTGTCAAGGATATTTTGTGACATATTGTGATGGCCCATGGGAGGGCTAAATGGGCTGAATACTCATTTATTCATTTTATCATAATATGTTTGCGAGGGCTTTGCTTTAAATCCACATTATTATGTACACAGTTTAGTGCTTATTAGAGCTGATATTGTTGTATAGCAAAATAATGGAATTGTGGCATAAAACCAGAACTGCAAAGAGGTTGTTACAGCCAGCCCTCTCGTATCATGACTGGGCCCTAGCAGATCAGCAGTGGGGCTCCTGCCTCAGACAGTCCTGTGATACTGCAGGGCATAGTTGTCTCAAGAAGGTGGTAGCCAAATGGTGGATGGGTTTTGCAGAGCCAATCTGTAGAATGACTGGGCAATTAGGAAAGAGGTTTGGTTAAGTCGGCCTGGGATTGCGTCTGATTTTACGCAATCCCAGGCTAACTTTTTTAAGGCCCCTTTCACACTAGCAGACTGATCGGGTCCACCTGTCAGTTTTTCAGGCGAACGGTGGGTGTCATCGGATATGTGTCCGTTGAAACCTGCGAACATCCTATCCCCTAAAAACAGATGGATGGGGATCCGTTCCCCATCCTTCTGGCAAAGTGCTTAGAATAGCAGTTGGGCGTAAATGGGCAGGTGGTCTGTTTACATCCAGCTGCCCATAGAGAATATTGAGCTATGTCTGTAAGAGTGCGGAAGCAAACAAAATATGAGGGTGCAAGGTGGGGAGCAGAATAGTGGTTCAGAGATAAGTGGTGAAAATATTCTAGGAGTTATTACTGCACCCACTGACACCAGTTGGGGGGGTTATTATATCCACTGACATCAACTTTGGGGTTTACTATTGCATCTATTGTCATCAATGCTAGGGGTTATTGCTGCACCCACTAACACCAATGTTATGGGTTATTACTGCGCCCATTTACACCAATGCTGGAGGTTAGTATTGCAGCCACTGACAATGACAGGGCTTAAGCAGGCCATACTCAGGACAAATTTCTTTCCTGCAACCACGGGTTCCCCAATTCTCCCGGTGGGGGCATGGGAAGCCATTCCCACTGGGAGAAAACAGTGATCATTTCTAGCAGCTATACTGGCTGCTGTTGATAATCACATGTAAAATCCACCAGGCTGGTGGTACCCAAGCTGATCGATCAATCAACTTGGGAAATTCAGCCTGCCCATACATGGCTCGAATCTCGGCCTCTTCTATGTCTTACTTTATTCCCACTTTCTCTTCAGTATACCCCCAAGCCCTATTTTGTCTAACACATAGCAAAACAAAGGAGAAAAAAATCACAGTGATACCCACCTTACTGACCACACCTGCTTTTTGGCCACAGACACATACTCTTGATGGGCTGTGCAATATTTTTTTCTCTCAATTTCTCTAAGGCACATGTGTCAAACACAAGGCCCATGGTCCAAATCAGGCCCTCCAGGTCACTTCATGTGGCCCTCACAACTCTCTAGCAGCTGTGGCGCCCCCCTCATCTCCACCCTCACTTTGACTTAGCAGTTGGCAGCAGAGAGGAAAGAACTCCTCCCCCAGATCCTGTGCTTCTCCCTGCACCTGTGGAGAGGCTTGTCTCTGCCCCCCGTCTCAGCAGTCAGCAGCAGAGAGGAGGACATAACTCCTCCTACAGATCCTGTGCCTCTCTGTGCAGCCGCAGCACCCACTGAGTATTCAGCAGACTCCAGCTCTCCTCTGGTCCCCCTCCAGACCGTGCACTTTCTGCTTCCAAACTCCACCCCCAGCTTCTTCCCGGCAGCAGCACAAGGCAAGAGAGGCGCACTGTGATGTAGGGAAGGGTTGGGGACATTTGACTTTTGATGCTGGGGGAGCTCTTGACATTTGATGTAAGGAGGGGTGGAGTGCTCTGGACATCTGATTATAAGTATTATGTGAATAATAAAATTCTATGCTGTTGAAAAGGAGGGTCACACACTGCTGGTGTCATCAACAAGAAACCTTATTGGAGACTGCTCAAACATAATACCATGGCAGAACCATGTTCTGCCTGAGCAGTCTCCAAGAAAGTTTATTGTGTGTGATACCAGTGGTGTGCAACTCATCCCAGGAGTGGGTTCTATGTTGGCCTGCACCTGCCTTTCACAGCTTAAAGTGTAAGTTCACCTTTACAGAAAATCTGTAAGGTGAACTTACAATGGACCTCCTCCCCATCTCACCCAGTCCCGCTGACCTGGAGTCACCCGCTCTGACACATTGTATAGCCGCTTTACAGCGGCTTTCTCTCTTCTTCTCCCCCGCTGATAGGACGGGCTGTTGTGATGTTCTGATGTGGGTTCTGATTGGTCAGCGCCGCCCATAAGATGGTGCCAACCAATTAGAATGCCTCCTATATGTACCTTTACGAAGTACGTTTAGGAGATTAAGCCGAGGGGATTTCTAAGCCCCCAGACCGGTAAAGCGGCTATCAGATGTCACCTAGTGGGTGATCGCCAGACTCTAGGTCAGTGGGACCAGGGGGGTTAGGAAGGGGTCCAGTGTAATGCCTCGTACCCAAGATGCGACTGTTGTGTCTAGCGTACTGACATGAGTCAAGTAATCGGCCAACAAAGCCTAAGGTAGTGACGTGTTACGAGCGTATAATGATGAGGAAGTTCAGGTGAATGTGATTTGTGAATTAGGAACACAGGTTTACACAACCTAGCTCTTCCTGGATTCTGAGCATGCGTGTTTGCACTTTCAACTTTTGTTGGGCCAACTTCTGTACACACGAGTCAACAGTCGTACAACAGCTTGTTGGCCAACAAAAGTTTTCTAGTTTGCTCAGCCAACTTCTGTAGTATGACTGTCAAACGCCGGCTGTTGTACTAACAGTCGGATTATCGTACAACAAGCTGTTGCACGACTGTTGTACGACAGTTGCACCGCGTGTACAGGCCATAAGTTCACCTTACAAATTTTTCTGTAAAGGTGAACTTACCCTTTAAGTCTTAAGTTATTACTAAAACCAGTAAAAAATCAAATGCAGAGTCAATTATTTAATATAATAAAGAGTAGATACATTTATATAGTCTTAAAGATACGATCGGCCCTTTGAGGGCAACCATAATGTTGATGAAATTGAGTTTGACACCCTTGCTCTTAGAATTCTTTTACACTGTGGTCATCTGAGCGGTAGCGATAAAGCGGCGCTAGTTTTAGCCCCCAGAAGGAGTTAAAAGCACCCGCTTAGCGCTGCTTTCAAGCACTTTTAAGGCGCTTTGAAAGCAGTGTCCATTCGTGTCAATGGGCAGGGGGCTGCCCCAAAGATGCTGCTTGCAGGACTTTTTCCTGTCCTGCAAGCGCACCGCCCCAGTGTGAAAGAACTTGGACTTTCACACTGGGGCTGCAGAAGAGGCAGTTTACAGGCGCTTTACAGGAGCTATTTTTAGCGCAAAAACGCCTGTAAAGCGCCTCATTGAGAAAGGGATTCCAAATGTTGGCCACTATGCTATAGCATTTCAGTTATTACCAGGAACTGGCAGAGGTACAAGCAAATAATTACATGGAGAAAACGTAATTAAGAAAGAAACAGTATAGAAAACACTTCAAGAAATAGAGAGAATACATTAATAGACAGGTTGCTAAATGATTAAAAAAAGATGGAGATAGAGAGGAAAAAATAGCCAAGAAATATAGACAAATTATAGCAAATCACATAGTACAAGAAGATATAAAGGTATGAGAAAAATTGTAAAGAATGAGGAATATATTTAGTGTATTTATTAGTACTGTAAAAATTGCTGAAAAAATAGCAAGAGCTTTTCTGCTGGCATAGTCAAAAAATATTAGTGATGTCAGAAAGAGTAACTCTCTACAAAAGAGTGAGAAAGAGGCATGTATCTCTGCCAGCTCCAGGAGGAAATACTTTCTAGGTGTGTGCAAAAATACTTAATATATTCAAACCTATTATAATTATTTTAGCCAATGAAATAAAAGTGATGTTTTAGTGTTGTGGGTTCGATGCACAGGGTAGTGAAGCGCATCACCTCCGCAATAGAACATTTATTAAATTCCCCTGAAAGACACGCATTTTTCTGGAACAGTTCAGGACAGTGTTTATTATTATTTATAAATGTTAGATGGGGGGGTCTGCCATGTCTGTCAGGTAGACAGTACAGAATCTGGCATTATGGCAGCCCTGCATAAAATACTTAAAAATGTAGCATCACAACAGTATATAACAACAAAATAAGCTGATTACACTTAAAGTGGCTGTCAACCCGTTATAATAAGGCTTACCTGTAGGTGCCCTGCATATCTCCCAAACCTGCACGGTTTAGAAGATATACAGTGTACTGCGATGTGCCTACGTCACCGGGCACATGCACAGTGAAGAAATGGACTCCGTGCCATTCCTCCACTGAGATTGTGCTGTGACTGGCAGATCCCGTGCGCATGCAGGGGAGTGATGTCACGCGACTCCGGCCAGTCACAGAGCCGGAGATCGTGGCACCGGAAGGAAGAGGGGCAGAAGATGGATGCGGCCTGGAGCGGGGACATTGCTGGCTTCCAATGCAGGTAAGTGGCACATAATGGACTAATATGCGATGCATACTAGCCTATTATGCTTTTACATTCCAGGGTAACATAAAGGAAGTAAACCCCATCAGGTTTTACTTCCTCTTTAAAACAAGTAAAATAAATACATTCAGTGAGTGTTTTTAATGCTGACTTTCCAGGCTAATCAATGCAATATATTTTACCTCACCAATAATAACAAAGTTATGTTAGTTACTAAATCCTATTTTTAATATTACTTTTGCTTTGTGATCTGATCTGGCTGTTTCTGATTAATGGTGTTTGCTCATTTAATGGCACACCTTTGTGTAAATCTCAGCTAGGTTACCTGTTTGCAGTTTTCAGCCAGTAGTTACAGAAAATCATACACCAAGTAGACATAAGTTTAAGATCATGCAAAGCTTCATGTTCAAATCAGCTACAAATATAATACAGCACCTCAACACAGGGATTCTAACCTGTGGCCCCTAATACACATTAGCAAGGATTACTTTAAAACATCTTTGCTGTTGACCCTCTGTTCACATTATTGCATTTGATTATAGCACAAGCCATCAGAGTTCTGCCCTTCCTTCTCTGTGAAAATCAGGGTTAAATTACCTAATGATCCTATAAAAATATTCATATTGCCAAAGTTTCACTTCATTTAGAGTTACATTTGTAAACAAATAGAAAATTATATTAAATAATTGTGCAACCTGTTTTCAACTCACTATATATATATATAGGTGTGTTTGACCCCCTGGAAGGGTTCACTACACAATTTAGGCACAGCGAGACAGCAGTTTCAGATGAAAAAAAAAGGTAGTTTATTCTCACTAGATTCAATGTTAAAAACAGCACAACAAAAACAAACAAAATAAATCCTAGGCCACTTGGCCACTGACTACACAATTGGTTTCCCTGTCTGTCAGCTGTGTACAGCCTACCACTGTACCTAGCTCCTATCTCTCACTGAACAGTCAGCCACACAGGCTTCTTACCGGACAAGCTGTTACACTCCCCAGTCTGTTGACCTGACACAGAACCTGGTTCCAGGGTGGAGCACTCACCTATGCTTGCTGGGAGTTTATGTAGAGGTCTTAATGAGCCAGCTCAACCCAACTGGACTCATTACCTCTACCCCTGCAAGACTCTGCACTCCTCCTAGTAGTATAAGTCTGTATATACTTTGAATCTTGGGCAGATATACCTGCCATCCTGCACGCAACCAGGCGTCTTTACCTGCCGGCTGTCACATACACCCCTCTCTTGTTTCAAACTGGGGTTTGGGACACACGCAGCCAGGTATGCAGGTACCCGAGATAGAGCATCCACGTTCCCCATTTGAACCCCAGGGCACCGTGATTTGAGGGACTCTATGATAAACGACCCATCTGTGAAACTAGACTAATGTCTAGTGCGTGGGAATTTCACCTACCGAGTTTTGTTCCACTGGTTATCTTCCCATTTAGCCACCAAAGACCGGGAAGTTCTTATGTTGAAGTGGCACTTCGTAACGGGACCCCAAGTTTACCCCTTGCACCTACGAGATAGAGCCCATGGACGTATGGACCGACGCACACAGGGTTTGGGGTCAAACTTTGTTCTCTCCCCACATACACTGTCGGCCGTCCATTTCTGCGGACCAACGCACGTCCTACC
>BLSH010238071.1:1428788-1440692 GCA_018402905.1 Glandirana rugosa
GAAAAAACCCTTATAACTGTAAATATGTCGCTAGTCTCGATGTTTATGTAGATTCACCACAAGATCACTTTTATCAGTGGTGGGAGAGGTGCACCCCCCCAACCCTTGTCTGTCATCTCCGCCACTTACCGGACCCGCTGACTCGATGTCACCAGCCACCCGCGATCGCTCCAGAGACAGGCAGAATGGGGATCTGCCAGTGTAAACAAAATGATCGGGAACAACGATCTCTCTCCTTCTCCAAGCAGCCCAGCCCCCTTGATCACCACTAGTGTTAACCCCTTCCCTACCAGTGACATTTATACAGTAATCAGTGGCTATTTGTAGCTCTGATCGCTGTATAAATGTCAATATTCCCAAAAAAGTGTCAACAGTGTCCGATCTTTCAGCCGCAATGTCACAGTCCCGCTAAAAAACGAAGATCATTACCATTAATAGTAAAAAAAAAATAATAATAAAAATGCCATAAATCTATCCCCTATATTGTAGACGCTATAACTTTTGCGCAAACCAATCAATATACACTTATTGCGATTTTTTTTAACAAAAATATGTAGAAGAATACATACTGGCCTAAACTGAGGAAGAAATTAGCTTTTTTACTTTTTTTGGATATTTATTATAGAAAAATGTAAAAAAAAATTTTTTTTTTTTTTTTTAAATTGTCGCTCTTTTTTTGTTTATAGCACAAAAAATAAGGTGATCAAATACCACCAAAAGAAAGCTCTATTTATGGGAAAGAAAGGAGGTCAATTTTGTTTGGGTACAACATCACAAGACCGCGCAATTGTCAGTTAAAGCGACGCAGTGCCGTATTGCAAAAAATGGCCTGGTCAGGAAGTGGGCAAAGCCTTCCAGGGCTGAAGTGGTGAAGCCTGGTACACACCAATAGTTTTTTCCATTCAACACAGTGAGTTGAACGAAAAAAAAACTGATGATCTGGCGTTAGAACAGCGATCTCCCCCGCTGATCTACTGTGTTCTGACAAGGGGGTGACTCCTCCCCGCCAGAACACTACGGTCAGCGCTCTCAGCCATTGGGAGCCATTCAGCTGCTGGTTTTCCAGCATGCTGGCTTGGCTGGCTTCTGTTGGACCAGCTGCCATACACACGGGCCGAACGTCGGCTGTTCTTTTAAAACTGGCAGATGTCACCCGACATTTGGCCAGTGTGTACTAGGTTTAAGTTTTCAGAAAGAACAGCTTAATTAGTGAATTGGATGCATTATACAAGTAAATAGACAGATAAAAAAGACAGCAGCTTGAATGATACATATGACAAGTACAAAAAAAACCCCTTACTTTCAGCCTTTAGAGCTCTTTAATATATATAATATAATATATATTTGTACTGGCAAAACAATCACTTTGCTAATACAAATAATTGCTGTCATAAACAACAAAAGAATTACCTGGCAATGGTATAAGAACAAACATGAGCTAGGAACCAGTTGTACCAAGGTATAAAAGTAAGCCACAGCCATCAATGTTCATCTGAAATATATTGGTGCCTCTAACACTTCTGTCATAATAACACACCTGGCATCTTTTGTTCAATTTCTGGGGAGCTTCCAGTTTAAAATGCCAAACTTTTATCTCCTACTTGTGTTCCATTGTTATTCGCCAAAGCACACTTGTAATGTGCCAATAGCCTCAGCTTTCACAGAATTACAACAATGCTCATTGCTTTCATTTTGTTATTTGAACGTCATGATTACTGGAATAGAACTATTGTGGTTCAGGAGAATTGGGGACATTATGTAATTAGCCTAATATTCTGATTAGGATTAATTATATGATTAATCAACAAGGCGTTAAACTGTTTGTATAGCCAAAACGTTTTTGTTGTTTGTTTTAGATAAAGGGTTAAACTCCTGTTAAGTTATTTTTGGTTGCTGTTGTCTGTGTACTAATGGAGAATTTTTCACATTCGTTTACAGATATGCAACAGGAAGTTAGAATAAGTCTCCCAAAGTAAAATGTATTCCCTTCTTAGACAGTTGTCCCTGGAACAGGTGCCCAGTAGAAGATTTCCCCTCACCTCTTGTTCTGAGGACAACTCTTTTTTTTAATTTTCCCCTCCATTTCATTTCCTGTTACAATGGTCACAAGTACATATTATTATTATTATTATTATTCAGGATTTATAGAGTACAAACAGTTTGCACAGTGCCTTATGATGTAAAAGGAGATAGAGGGTATAGTTAAAATACAGTTCAACACAAAAGGGTAAGGAGGTCCCTGTTCATGTTCCCTGTTACAATCAGTTGCTAGGAAAAGGCGAGAAGTTTTATTAGCATTTTTTGAGATGTCACTTAAAGGCAAACAGAGTAGGAGATAGCCTTACAGGTTGGGATAGGGAGCTCCAGAGTTTGAGACTGGCTCTGGAGAAGTCTTCACTGTGAGCATGGAAGGAGGTGACAGAGAAAGAGAGAGCAGGAGGTCTTGGGAGAATTGAAGTGGGCAGTCTGGCTGATATTTTGAAATTAGTTTTGTGCAGTAGCAGGAGGAAGAGTCACGAATGACTTAGTAAGTTGTCATTAATATTTTTAGTTTTATTCATTGGGGATTGGAAGCCAGTAGAGGAAAGATTACGTTTTAGGAAGTTGTTTGACATCCACATTGAAATGCCATTAGGTTAGTGATGTGCAAGAGGCTGAAGAGCTGAGCTGAGGAGTAGAGAAATAAATGTGGGTGTTGTCTGCATAGAGAAGACCAAATGACCAAGGAAAGATGTGTAGATAGATTCATGGGGAACCCCTATGAAAAAAGGAAGAACAGAGGAGGAGGCTGAGTTGTAGGTGACATGTTGGAGAGGTTGGAGGAGAACCAGGAAGTAATACAGTCCTGAAGGTCAAAGAAGGAGCGGGTGTGGTCATCTGTGTAGAAGGCACAAAGAAAGTTTTACTAGTAAGAGTACTGAGTAGTGGCCATTTGTTTTAGCAGTATGCTGGTAGTGATTAAGAAGGGCAGTGATGTGGTCAAAAGCCAGACTGTAAAGAGCCAAGAAGGTTATTATCAGTGAGGTAGCAGCTGAGATGGTTGTAGACTTCTAAGAGATGGGTTTTGCGTTATTCAGGCTGGCAGTATCCAACAAGGATTAGTTTGTTTAAAAAAAATAATAAAAGGCAGCAGCTACAAATACTATTTTTTACTGGCTCCACCAGCAGTCAGGCTGGCTAAATGGTACCTGAATCTGCTAACAATTTTCCGACAAACTTCTTTCACAAAAGACCATTGGACAATTAACTTTTGTCGAACAGAATGAGTTGACAGGAATCTGCCAAAATTTGAGCAGTTTATGGCCAGCTTCAGACTGTGACTTATTTTTAAAATGTGATTCAAATGCATGTTCTTGTTTTCTAAGTATGAGAGACACTAGCAAACTTATTTGCCTGTGTACCATTGGACAGAAGGTCATTACTGCAATACTGTAAAGTATACCCTTTGGCATATCTGATGGGTTGTACTTTAACTTTCAGTAAGATACCTCAGTGGATAACATACTGGCTACATTCTTCAAAGGGTATATCCAACATGTTGAAGTCTATACATTCCTTTATTGATTTATGTGAAGAAGGAGAATCTTTAATAAAAACAGACGTGCAAGAGACCTGACGCCAAAAATCGAATCTAATCACATCTTTAAATCACTGTGAAACCATCCTGAACCCAGCTACAGCAAATTGACAGTAAATGACTTATGTTTCATATAACATATAATTAACAAAGATGCTTCCAATCGTTAACATACCATGAATACCATGTGGAAAAAAATATCTACTGGGCACAGAATGTGTTAAATATACATAGGGTCTCTATATGAACACATTTTCTAAGTCTAGTAATTTCACAGAAAATCAACAGATTGTTAATTGAAGGTGTTTATTTTATGTATTTTGCTTTTTAAAGTATAACATTTACAGTATCTCACAAAAGTGAGTACACCCCTCGCATTTTTGTAAATATTTTATTATATCTTTTCATGTGACAACACTGAAGAAATGGCACTACAGTGCTTTAACAGGACAGGTTCCACTCAGAACAGGCCTCACCATGGTCGACCAAAGAAGCTGAGTGCATGTGCTCAGCGTTATATCCAGAGGCTGTCTTTAGGTAATAGACGTATGAGTTCTGCGAGCATTGCTGCAGAGGTTGAAGGGGTGGTTGGGTCAGCCTGCCAGTGCTCAGACCATATGCCGCACACTGCATCAAATTGGTCTGCTTGTCGCCCCAGAAGGAAGCCTCTTCTAAAGATGATGCACAAGAAACCACACAGTTTGCTGAAGACAAGCAGACTAAGGACATGGATTACTGGAACCATGTCCTGTGGTCTGATGAGACCAAGATAAACTTATTTGGTTCAGGTGATGTCAAGCGTGTGTGGTGGCATTCAGGTGAGGATTACAAAGACAAGTGTGTCTTGCCTACAGTCAAGCATGGTGGTGGGAGTGTCATTGTCTGGGACTGGATGAGTGCTGCCACCACTGGGGAGCTACAGTTCATTGAGGGAAACATGAATGCCAACATGCACTGTGACATACTGAAGCAGAGCATGATCCCCTGCCTTCAGAGACTGGGCCGGCCACAGGGCAGTATTCCAACATGATAACGACCCCAAACACACCTCCAAGACGACCACTGCCTTGCTAAAGAAGCTGAGGGTAAAGGCGATGGACTGGCCAAACATGTCTCCAGACCTAAGCCCTATTGAGCACCTGTGGGGTATCCTCAAATGGAAGGTGGAGGAGCGCAAGGTCTCTAACATCCACCAGCTCCGTGATATCATCATGGAGGAGTGGAAGAGGACTCCAGTGGCAACCTGTGAAACTCTGGTGAACTCCATGCCCAAGAGGGTTAAGGCAGTGCTGGAAAAGAATGGTGACACAAAATATTGACACTTTGGGCCCAATTTGGACATTTTCACTTAGGGATGTGCTCACTTTTGATGCCAGCGGTTTAGACATTAATGGCTGTGCGCTGAGTTATTTTGAGGGGACAGCAAATTTACACTGTTATACAAGCTGTATACTCACTACTTTACATTGTAGCAAAGCGTCATTTCTTCAGGGTTGCCACATGAAAAGGTATAATAAAATATTTACGAAAATGTGAGGGGTGTGTTCACTTTTGTGAGATACTGTAATCTGTTAGGATCTTTTAGATATCTTCTTCTAGGAGGAATGGCAAAAACCCCATCTTAGGTTTCACAAGCTGAACAGACAATGCTGACTACGCAGTTAATTAGTACAGAATTATAACTGCTTTCATTCTTCTCATGTACGACAATAATAGTTTAAATGTCGAAGATAGCTGACAATATTTCAGCAAGTGTTAACCAGTGTTTGCATTGGAATTTAAATTTCTTGGCAAAAACATCACCATCCATGACAGTTTAAAGCAGAACTCCATGCAAACAGTTTAATGCACTGATGAAATACAAATACAAATGGCTGTTTTGCCTGCCAAAGCATTTGTATTTTCGTTCATGCAGTTCTAAGATTTACACAGCTTTTCTATGCAGCAGAGCCTTGTCCAGCTCCTGATCTGCACAATGTCACTCTGCTCTCTTCTGCTATCTGCATTAAACTTGCACTGCAGCACACCTGATTTGCCCCTTGTGCAGCTCCTCTATTACTCCATTTTGAGTTCTGCTGTACGGACTGTAAGAAATACAGACTGCAAGAAGCTGATACCAAGTCAAACTCAGGCATTTACAATTTTTTTTCCACATGTATTAAAAAATACATATAATTATGCAATAATGATTACAGACCTACATTAAAGGGGTAGTAAAGCCCGCTTTGTGATTTTTACCTACAGGTAAGCTTATAATAAGGCTTACAGTATCTGTAGATAAAATGATTATCTCCTAAATGTGCACCGTTTAGGAGATATTCACCCTGGATGCAGCCGGTGACATCACTGGCACATGTGCTCTGAAGGTCCGACATACCATGCTGGACCTTCAGGGATTTGTGCTGGAGCCAAGGGCTCTCGTGCGCATTCACGGGAGTGATGTCATCGTGGCTCCAGCCACTAGTGCAGCCGGAGGCCACGAACCCGGAAGAAAGACGGGGGGGGGGGAAGATGGAAGCCCTCTCAGTGGTGACAAACTCGCTGCTGGAGGCTTCGTTCTAAGGTAAGTATTTGATAATGTGCTAGTATGCGATGCACATAATGCAATTGCGTTACAGGTGTTTTTTTTGTTCTAACTGCCGCTTTAATGTGTTTCTTTTATACATGACAGCTTCAGCTTCAAATGAAAGTTGTTTTCATCCTGGACACCTCAGCAAGCAGAATTTCACTGGAGACACATAATAAAATTCTATGCCTGACTATATTTTGGTTAGAGCGTGGAAGAGTTAGGATCTCTGTCAGCTTTTTATTGCTGTGTCTCCCTCACTGGATAGATTCATCCTCTTTATTTGTCCTGGTGGTCACTACTGTCATTGGGGCCAAAATTGAGGGAAAATGTAAAATTTTGAGTCATCACTGTAATAGCAATAAAGGGAAAGTCTTCTAATAGCAAAACATATTTTGGTGACAGCCATCAAAGCGAGGATTTCCGATATTTCAGAGGGATCTCCTGTCATATACTGTTGTGCCTCAAGACAGGAATTGAAGGAAAACCTCCACAACGGGACACCAAAATCTTAAATGGGATTTGGTGCCCCCCACTCACGTGGTTGGCCTTGGGTGTTCTGATGCCTTATGCTTCCACCGCCTCAGCTCCCGGGAGAAACAATATTTTTGACCGGTCCCTAGCACTATCTTACACCATGATCATAGTTATTTTGTAAGTATGGGCGGATTCTTGTTGAGTTTTCCTTGTTTTTCCCCCCTAGACCCTTTTCAGTCTTACTGAATACTTTTTTCACATATCATCTAGATACCTTTCACGTAATGCCCCTGACGAGTGGTAATGAACGCGAAACGCATAGAGCCGTTTTACTCCATCATGCGTTTACATGTATATTTTCCTTGACTACTGGACTGTCTTTTTAAACAAATTTTTTACTGTACTGATGCATACAACTTATACAATTTACATTATGACAATATGGACAATGTATGTACTTACCATTATTTTGGTGTGATGTGCTCTGTCATATGTGCGTATATATATGAACTATACGTGCCCTTAACTTTTCATGATATGATTCATTTACTGTGTCATGCTTTGTGCCAATAAATACATTTACTGAAACTTCCCAGTGGTCTGTGTTTTGAGGACGCATGCTTCATTCAAAGTCCCAAACCCCTTTTCTATTCTTAGATATACTTTAATGTAGTCAGAACTTCTGATTTTAGTGAAAAGAAGGACACGCAGAAGGACTGAACTCTTCTGTGTCAGGGGGCTCAATTCACAAAGTTACTTTCCTCCCAAAATCTATAAAATATTTTTTTTTTATCAGTTCATAAAAAACACTACTAAAATAAAACATTATTTCATCGAAATTTACTCATGAAACCATTCAGTATTTTATATCATCACATGATGGGATGGATACAGTGAAGGATCTTTTGGAGATGTTGATTCGTCGCTCTCTCCCACTCGAATGCCAAGTCCGTACTGCGCGGAAGACAGGAAAAGACAGAAGACCCCTCAGAAGACACAAACTCTGCAAAAGAGCAGAAGAAAGAAGAGCCGGAGAGGGGAGAAGACGCCGGAGCTGATTTAATAAAATATTTTTAAAAGCTGTAGAGTGTTTTTTTTTGGACACTTTACTTTTCAGGTGAATGGGTAGGAGTACAATGTACTCTATACTCATTCACATAGGGTAAGGGTCCGGGATCTGGGGCCCCCCTAAAGGGGGCTTCCAGATTCCGATAAGCCCCCACCGGCAGACTTTTCAGGTGAATGGGTAGGAGTACAATGTACTCTATACTCATTCACATAGGGTAAGGGTCCGGGATCTGGGACCCCCCTAAAGGGGGCTTCCAGATTCCGATAAGCCCCCACCGGCAGACTCCGACAACCAACGGTAAGGGGTGTTGGGAAGAGGCTCTTGTCTTCATCAACATGGGGACAAGGTGCTTTGGGGTGGGGGGCGCAGGACCCCCCCTGCCCCAAAGCACCCATACTCCCCATGTTGCGGGCATGTGGCCTGGTATGGTCCAGGAGGGAGGGGGGGCGCTCATTAGTCCCCATCCCCTTTCCTGGCCTTCCAGGCTGCGTGCTCGGATAAGGGTCTGGTATGGATTTTGGGGGGAGACCCTACGCTGTTTTTTCGGAGCGGGGGTTCTCCTTAAAATCCATACCACACAGAGGTCTGGTAACTCTTGGGGAGGGGAACCCCACGCAATTTTTTTAAAGTTTTTGTGGGGGTTCCCCTTCAAGATCCTCTGCACACAAGTAGCACCGCAAGTCGGATCTGACTTCTGGTGCAACTTCTATGCAAATCAATAGGCTCCCATAGGGAACAATTTATTTTGAATAGAGGCAGAGAAACACCGCTGAAAGCTAGTGCGGAAAAACGCGCATTGACGGCAATGCAAAACGCTGATGAAATCACGTTTTTAACGTGGCTTTTTTCCTGGCTTGGGTACAAATTTTACAGCTCGTTTTGCATAACGCCCGTGTGTATGAGGCCTAAATGTCAAAAGTTGAATGAAAATAGTATCAACAATTACACACACACATACAGTGGGGCAAAAAAGTATTTAGTCAGCCACCAATTGTGCAAGTTCTCCCACTTAAAAAGATGAGCGAGGCCTGTAATTTTCATCATAGGTACACTTCAACTATGAGAGACAGAATGAGAAAAAAAATCCAGAAAATCACATTGTCTGATTTTTAAAGAATTTATTTGCAAATTATGGTGGAAAATAAGTATTTGGTCAATAACAATACTTTGTTATATACCCTTTGTTAACAATGACAGAGGTCAAACGTTTTCTGTAAGTCTCCACAAGGTTTTTACACACTATTGCTGGTAGTTTGGCCCATTCCTCCATGCAGATCTCCTCTAGAGCAGTGATGTTTTGGGGTTGTCACTGGGCAACACAGATTTTCAACTCCCTCCAAAGATTTTCTATGGGGTTGAGATCTGGAGACTGGCTAGGCCACCCAAGGACCTTGAAATGCTTTTTACGAAGCCACTCCGTTGCCCGGGCGGTGTGTTTGGCATCATTGTCATGCTGAAAGACCCAGACACGTTTCATCTTCAATGCCCTTGCTGATGGAAGGAGGTTTTTACTCAAAATCTCACAATACATGGCCCCATTCATTCTTTCCTTTACACGGATCAGTCGTCCTGGTCCCTTTGCAGAAAAACAGCCCCAAAGCATGATGTTTCCACCCCCATGCTTCACAGTAGGTATGGTGTTCTTTGGATGCAACTCAGCATTCTTTCTCCTCCAAACACGACAAGTTGAGTTTTTACCAAAAAGTTCTATTTTGGTTTCATCTGACCATATGACATTCTCCCAATCCTCTTCTGGATCATCCAAATGCTCTCTAGCAAACTTCAGACGGGCCATGTACTGGCTTAAGCAGGGGGACACATCTGGCACTGCAGGATTTGAGTCCCTGGCGTGTTACTGATGGTAGCCTTTGTTACTTTGGCCCAGCTCTCTGCAGGTCATTCACTAGGTCCCCCCGTGTGGTTCTGGGATTTTTGCTCACCGTTCTTGTGATTGTTTTGACCCCACGGGGTGAGATCTTGCGTGGAGCCCCAGATCGAGGGAGATTATCAGTGGTCTTGTATGTCTGACTGAGGTTGTGGACAGGTGTCTTTTATACTGATAACGAGTTCAAACAGGTGCCATTAATACAGGTAATGAGGGGAGGACAGAGGAGCCTCTTAAAGAAGAAGTTACAGGCCTGTGAGAGCCAGAGATCTTGCTTTTTTGTAGGTGACCAAATACTTATTTTCCACCATAATTTGCAAATAAATTCTTTAAAAATCAGACAATGTGATTTTCTGGATTTTTTTCACATTCTGTCCCTCATAGTTGAAGTGTACCTATGATGAAAATCACAGGCCTCTCTCATCTTTTTAAGTGGGAGAACTTGCACAATTGGTGGCTGACTAAATACTTTTTTGCCCCACTGTATAAATACCCTTCTTCCACCAATAAAAAAGACAAGTTGTAATTGGGGAGATTTCCCTTCACTTCTGTCCCATAGCCAAAACAGGAAGTGAGAAGAAATCCCTACAAATTAAAAGAATCCCTTGGGGACCCCCAGGTCAAAAGAACAAGTGTCCCCATTGGGTGATTTCCCTTCTATTACTTTTCTAGGGACAGCCCAAAATTCTCTTTCAATGATAACGGTAAACAGGACAAATACAGACAGGGAATCTCCTTAACAGGGACACAAACAGCAATTAAAACTTGACAGGGGGTCTAATCCATCTCCTCTCTATCAAAAACTAAAAAAAAGTCTGCCTTTAGTTGTACTTTAAATAAATTCTGTTTTTTTCCATATTTAGGTTTCTATGCATTAGCCCTGGTTCACACCAGTGCGATTTGTCATGCGAATTGACAGTTCAAAATTGCACTACAAGTTGCACCCCATTGCCGGTAAAGTAACTGTTGAAATTGTTGTGACTCAAGTCTCAGCAACTTTGAAAAAGGTCCCTGCACTGCTTTTTGTGGTTTCATTGCGACTTGCATTGACATATGTTAAATGAAGTTGCAAGCCGCCATGAAATCAGAGGTTCAAAATCGCACTGATCTGCAGCTTTGAAATTGCTCTGGAGTGATTTCAAAGCCGCACTGGGTTGAACCAGGGCTTACTGTTGAAAAACTGAATCAAAAAGGTAGAGACTACTTCAAATTGGCTATTATATTTTTACATTCCTTAAAGCAGAACTCGGGGATTTTCAAAAAATTCCCCATTAGTACACCTCCCTACACTAAACACTAAACAGTAATTACATTTGTGAAATGCCTTACCATTAAGCATATCAGATGTCCAATTTAATTTACAGGAAGTCAGCTCTCTGATTCGAATGATGCATTCGTTATTCTGCAAGGCAGGCTATGTTAGAAGAGTGATTGCATCATATCCTCTTCTCACATTTCCCATCAGGCTTTGCACATTTCAATGAATGTGGGAAGTACACTAGCCTGTATATGTAAATGTGAACAAGCCCACTTGAACATAAATCACACCCCTTATTCTGCAGCCAGGCCCATTAACCAGTGACACACAGCATGTGTCTTCTCTCACCTCCAGACACAAGAGGACATAAACATATTGCCCTTACATGCTTTCTTTAATCATTACTGAACTATAGACACATCCCATAATGATATATTATACACACTGTAGTTTGCTGTAATTCAGTATTAGAAATATTCCTCCTCCTCATGCAGATCTGAGATCTTTATAACAATCAGTGCTGGTATGGTGTATGAGGACATCCTCAGCCGCAATACAGAAAGAAAGAGCCGTGCAGCAGCGGCTGGTGTATGAGGGGCGCTTGGGCGCCGCCTCCCCGCCAACTAAAGAAGAAAAAAAAAAGTCAGCCCGCCTCCCTACAGGAGGTGACGGTACATTGACTTTTTTTTTTTTTTCCAGCTCCTTGGCTGTCACCTGACAGCCAAGTAGTGAGCCTATTGGTCGGCCATTAAAGCCTATGCAGGTGCGCTTTATCCGGCGCACACACATAGGCTGATTGGCTGCCCTGAGCTGCGGCTCAGTGTGATTGGTTGCGGTGGCCGGGTCACTGTGGCAGCGGATGTGACTTCCGCTCCACAGAGACCATGAACGCCCGGTCACCGACGAGGGGGGAGGGGGACAGCGCGCTCTCCGCATGCCGAATCTCTGCAGACTCAGCGCGCTTTTCCGCATGCGTTCCTCGACCTTTTTTTTTTTTTTCAGTTACATGGCAGTGGAGGACATCCCTCCGCCCGACTGAAAAAAAAAAGAAGAAATCAACCGCCCCTCCGCC
>BLSH010238071.1:1451832-1463515 GCA_018402905.1 Glandirana rugosa
GAGGTGGGGGGGAGAGAGGAGAGAGAAGTAGAAATTTAGAAAAATAGGTAAGAGGAACAGCTAGAGCTTACACAAGTTTGCTCTACAATTAGGAACTATACCTTAATATGTTTTTGAGCTTTTATTTGTAAAAGCTCGTAGGTAATTGTTCCGACAATTAAATGTATTATCTAAAGCAACTAGACTATATATTACACTTTGTAGCACAAATAATTGTTTTGAAGGGGGTGTGGGTGGCAAGATGGGAGAGACTATGCTCGAGGGGTTGAAATTAGTGGGAACTAGTTTGATAGTATGTAAGTCTGTGCAGACTTAGGGTTTCTGAAAATGAGTTTATATCAAGTAAATTTAGCAATATAGGGATGGTCTCAGATAGGGATGAGGTAAAATCTCATAAATGAGATTTGCTAAGGGATGTACTTTAAGGAATGTTGGACCAAGGGAAGCAATTTGAAGGAGGGTAATTTTAGTGTCCTAGAATTGCTTTAGATAAGAGATATACCTTAAAACTTGACAACTGGAAATAACTAAGAACACTATTTGTATTCCCAACAATCCGTAACAAAACAATGAATGCGACTAAACAGTGCAGGTTTCCTGTAAGACAAGTTGCAGTTTAATTATAAGTCTCAACCAGTCCCCAGATTCTCATTACCTCTTGAGTATCTACTTGCAGAATAGGGAGAAGTCAAACAAACATTCCCCATTATACGTCCTATGCTAAATGTGGCCAAAAACTATACAGATCCAGCAATATGGAGTGTATATAGTATATTCAGTGCACTTAATAAATTTAATCTCAGGTTCATAAGTATTAAGCTTGTTTCCCAGAGCTGTCCTTATAATTGATTTTATAATGTATGTTCGAGCATTGTAGTATGTGAAAAAACAGATTGGAAATTAGACAATTACCCCAGAGTGATTCAGAGTGATCACCCACATAGAGGTTTCTTAGATAAATTGTGTTAAGGGGGAGTTTTTTTTAAGTTGTAATTTTTCCCACAATTCTTTGCAAAATGAAGATTTTTTTTTTTTCACAAAATTGTCATATTACCAGATTATTTCTCACACACAGCATATGCATACCACAGATTACACCCCAAAACACAGTCTACTGCTCCTCCTGAGTATGGCAATGGCATGTGTGAGATTTTTACATGGCCAGGCCATATATCGAGGCCCAACATGCAGGGAGCACCATCAGGTGTTCTAGGGACATAAATTACACATATAATTTCTGGACTACCTCTTGCACTTTTGAAGGCCCTGATGCACCAGGACAATGAAAACGCCCAAAAAATGACCCCATTTTGGAAAGCAAACACCCATATATATATACTATGAGGCATAATGAGTCTTTTGAACATGTCATTTTTTCCATAAGTTTTTGGAAAATGTGGAAAGAAAATGAAAATGCATTTTTTTACACAAAATTGTGCATTTATACAATATTTCTAAAACACAGCATGTACATAGCAAAAATTACACCCCAAAACACATTCTGATACTCCTCCCGAGTATGGCGATGCCATAAGTGTGAGACTTTTCCACAGCCTGGCCACATACAGAGGCCCAACATGCAGGGAGCCCCATCAGGTGTTCTTGGGGCATACATTTGAAATCAAATTTGACTACCTATTACACTTTTTTGAGGCACTGTAGTGATACTGATGGGCACTGTAGTGGCACTGATGGGCACTGTAGTGGCATGGATGTGGTATGGATGAGAACTGATGTGGCATGGATGAGCATGAATGCAGCATAAATGAGCCATGGATGGGGATGGATGAGCCATGAATGAGGATGGATGAGCCGTGGATGGGGATGGATGAGCCGTGGATGGGGATGGCTAAGCATGGATGGGGATGGCTGAGCCATGAATATGGATGGATGAGCCGTGGATAGGGATGGATGAGCCGCGGATGGGGATGGCTGACTATGGATAGGGATGGCTGGACATGGATGGGGATGGCTGAACATGGATGGGGATGGCTGAGCATGGATGGGGATGGATGAGCCATGGATGGAGATGGATGACCTGTGGATGGGGATGGCTGAGCATGAATGGGGATGGCTAAGCCGTGAATGTGGATGGATGAGCCGTGGATGGGGATGGATGAGCTGTGGATGGGCATGGATGAGTATGAAGGAGCCATGGATGGGGATGTATGAGCTATGGATATGGATGGATGAGCCATGGATGGGCCATGGATGGGGATGGATGAGCCATCGATGGAGATGGCTGAGCATGGATGGAGATGGCTGAGCCATGAATGTGGATGGATGAGCCGTGGATGGGGATGGCTGAGCATGGGTGGGGATGGCTGAGCCGTGAATGTGGATAAATGAGCCGTAGATGGGGATGAATGAGCCATTGATGGGGATGGATGAGCATGGATAGGGATGTCTGAACATGGATGGGGGTGGCTGAGCATGGATGGGGATAGCTGAGTATGGATGGGGATGGATGAGCCGTGGATGGGGATGGATGAGGCATGCATGGGGATGGCTGAGCATGGATGAGGATGGCTGAGCCATGAATGAGGGTGAATGTGGATGGGTGAGCTGTGGATGGAGATAGCTGAGCAGTGGATGGGGATGACTGAGCATGGATGGGGATGGTTGAGCATGGATGGGGATGGTTGAGCATGGATGGGGATGAGTGCAGGAATTGGCATAGATCAGTGCTGTGGGCACTTCAGATCCAGCCCACAGCGCTGCTGCACTCAATCTCTCCTCTCTCCTCTCACACTGTACCGATCAGTATGGAGAAGGGAGAGCTGAACCGGGCATGCGCTGCCTTGTTTACAACTGATCGCTCCGTCATTGGACGGAGCAATCACATGGTAAAGGGCCGCTGTCATCGGCCCTTTACCGTGATCCGTTTTTCGGCTATAGCCCGGTCAGCAAGCGGTTAAGTACCTCATGCCCGGACCACTACTTATTTAACTCATGCATTTGTTTATTTATTTCCATTTGTGAATTAATGTAGTTTTGTGAGTTATTTACTGAGTGATTTTGTTTTGTAAGGTGAATACCCCATAATTTGATAGTGAATTGACATTTTCAGCATTTCATGAGATAATCTGAGTGCCACGTGATTCAATTATCTCATGAGATATTTTGTAACAAAATTGAGCCCCATATATGGCAGATTCAGGAGCAAGGCTCACATTTTCAGTTACCTTTGCAACGTTTTTTTTTCATTTAGAACCTGGCCCAAAAATGTTTTTTCCATTTTTAGGGAATGGGTCAGGATTGAAAACTGGCCATGTCTTTGCATCCCACATACAATCCTGTAACATTCTGGGGGAGATTTACTAATACTTCATGAACTTTCATTGCCACCTGCTGAACTGCTTTTACCACATTTTATAGAATAGATTCCATTATGGGGTGCAGGACACAAATATGCATTATAATATCCCCTTCTTTTGATTTTCTCTGTATAAAGAATAAAAACCATGAGGTTCATATAGTGACACTATAGGCTTGTTGAGGAGAACAAACCAGGGGTGGTGTAAAATCTGCCCCCACTGTCCCAGAGAGCTGTACAGATCCAGCAAGGAAATATACCATCACAATTTGGGAATTAAAATTCATTTTTTGGTAAAGTTCCTTTTTAATGTCTTTGAAATCATCATTATGTGTGCTGCACAATTATGAAAAAAGGAAGCTGTGCTTTTTTTCTATACAGGTTGCCTATAGCCACCAATAATGAAAAACTGTATTTCATCACTTCAATATTATAACTGGTTTCAAATTAATTTACTAAATTGCTTCTTTGTTCAAGCCAGAAGAATGGCGCAACTGCATGCCAGAAATGTTCATTATTAAATGTTACCTGCCAGAAAAGGGCTCAACAATTCAACCATTGATGTCAAGAAGTACAAATTGGCCCAGGCACCACAAATTAAACTGTTAAAAAAAACCCAAATTATGTTTTAATAAAGTAATATGTAATAAAAGAAGCTGCAGAAAATGTAAAAATGTTATTTGTAGAAGAATATTATCAAATATGAAGCTATATGACGTGTACAATAATGCAAGTACCTTCAGTATATCTTATCGAGGTGTGACCTTGTAGAAACAAGTTGGTTTCTGACATAGAATAACATATTATCTTTGGCAATGAAAGGGATTAGTTAGTGCCAATGTCTTTCCTGTCTGCGCAGTTTATACTTAATAGGTTATATAATGTTCTCTGCTTGATATATATCAGTTATATGAGCTTCCTTAAATAGAATATGGAAAGGTTGATGGGTCTACAGTTTGAAATCATGCGGATACAGTGAGGATTTGAGAATGCGCACACAATAAAAAGTTTTAAGATTCAGTAATGGATTCACTTGAAAAGAAAATCCTTGTTTATTTATTTCTAGACAAGATTGGATAATTGAAGTAATTATCCACACTATCATATGAAAATTCTTAAATACCTTAGTAAATCAGTTTTATATTATCTTTAGCAATGATCTGAAATGCATACCCAAGCTCTATCAATGTATTATGGTGTATGTCATTCATATAACATATACAGTTAGTGCAGATTTTTACAAAATAATTCAAAGATCATTAGACCAAGTAATATGGTAGGGATAGGCAGTCTTAAACATATGTAATTGTTGTGGTTACAAAAAGTGCTGCTGTGTAATTTTTACCTCTTCTGACCATTTATAGAACTGTACATACTGATGGAAAAACATTGTATAAGCAATTTGGATAACCCAGGAGGTTATCAATGTCAAATATTGTTTTTCTAGATATCAGATTTAAGCCAGCCATAGACTGTTCAACTCTCATCCGGTTCAGCAGGGACCAACCGAGATTCGCCCTGTATGGGCAGGCTGATTGTACCCAAGTCAATCCATCGATCAACCAGCAGGTCTGATTTTTAGTATGCGATTATTGCCATAATCACTGTGTTCTCCGGGCAGGGACAGTTCCCCGTGTCTGCCCCCTCTCCGCAAGGAGAATACAATGGCCCTATGGGAGATCAGTCAGTCTTGATTGGGGAATCAAGCAATTTTCTTTCCTGCAACCCGTGGTAATTGCAGCATCTATGGTGGTAATCGCACCAATAAAATTGCACCATCTATGGCCTGCCTAAGTAACAATGGTTACAAGGAGGGTGCTGAAGATTTACCCTTTTCACTATAGAGAGTATGTGGGCAGGGCATAACCAATATACCTGAGGTGTCAACATATATTGGTACTTAAATGTTACGTTATATTGTAGCAATTGAATGATCACAGAATAGGGTACTTTAAAGAAAAAGCATCAAATATGTTGTGGGGTTTATATACTTCCTCAAGCAGAAAGGAAATGTCTATCAACAGGCCACTTTTTCAATAGCAAAATAATATGAGGTCACAGACCCCAGAATTCCTGAGAAACACTTCCCTTGGGGGGTATCCACATTCACTCTGCATTCCCCAAATGACTTGCAGTTTATAAGGCTGAGGTGGGAGAGAGCTGCATGAAGCCGGCAGAAGAGATACCCTGCAAGGGGAAATCTACACTGGTCAGATACCTCTCTCTAACACTGATCTTCTACTTGACAAGCAGGGTTCTATTCCTGACCTACTCCCACACTGCAGGCATGCATGAATTATGCAGAATCTGGTATGTAAGCACTTCTAAGTCAAGACGACCACCCAAATCTCACAGGATTTCGGCATCCAATAGGAAATCCTAGCCTCCCCAAGATGGCTTAACCCATAATAGCGGACAAATTAGTCCCCAAAGACTTCCTGAGAGCCAGAAGAAGCAGCATAGTGCCACCTTCAGATTCAGATTAACTGCAGTCCAACAGCTGTCTACAAGCAGGTGCCATTCCCAAATTACCCAAAGCTGACCTTGCATGAATGCAGTTAATTTATACAAACTGGAACAGAAGAAATATAGTGCTGTTAACCAGGGCAATAATATATTAGTTGAATTATCTAACCTGCACAAGAAAATGAAACATGGAATCTGTTTTGCTACAGGCAACCCATCAATTTGTTACCTATATTTTGGTAAATATAACCCAGTGCTCAGTTATTCAAAGCATTAAGGTTCAGTTGCTGTATTTGGGAAAACTAATGTGGAATGTAGTTCAGATTTGGCTTACAGTAAGGCCTATGTCACGCGGACTATTCTGTCAGCAATCGCAGAATCGTTATCATATATTGAAACTCAAAAGCTTCTGTCTAACATGGCCCAAATTCTAAGCAATGATCCATTTTTTTATATTGTAAAAGGGGTCATTCACCATCAGACCAATCATTAGGTATAATGCAGTAAGGACATATGTGGTTTATGTGTTTGCACACTTTTCATCTAACACTGGGATTATTTCCTGGCAGTCCTGCGATCTCATTAGCATGGCTGCAGCATGAAAGTGTAGCTGGGAACAGGTGTATTTTGCTGCTAGACATTCCAGCAGATATAAGAATATTAATTTATCATCGCCCACGTAAAATTGAAGTATGACCCTTCTTGGACCGAATAAATTAAACTGACAAATATTTATCATTTCAATTTAGTAATTCAGTGGGCAGTACTTGTGCCACATTATACACAACCTATGCACTATTTCCCAGATTCTGTACAGGATCAAAACATATGCTTTGCAAACTAACAGTGTATATAACCAAAAGAATGTAAAGTAAGACATTAAAGTTTCAAATTTTGTTTTAGTCCACTGAACATTTCTCAAAATGTCCATTCATCACCTATGGTAATTTAACTAGATGGCTCCCAAGAGAATGCTGTAATTACTTTTGCTGTGTACACTGAAGAGGAAATAGTCGGGCTCTTTCTAGTGTACCCTGAACTTCACTCCAGCAGGAAAAGCATAGATTATTTTCTTAGCCGTCTGCCTCTTACAATAAATGTGGGTGATTACCAGAAACAATTACTGTTTACTATGCCTGGAAAGCTGTTTTCCTAAACATGACTCCATGGCATACTTATATTATAAGTATATGGTCCATTTCAAGTGACATTCATTTTATTTTACTCTCACTGTCTGGAATACTTCAGAAACAGTCTGAAAGCATTTTTTTAAGGCAAATAGGTTTATGTATTAAAATGCTAATTCATGTTTGCTTGTATACATCGACTGTCAAAAACTAAAATAGACAAGTTCACTTTTCCCTGTTACCCTGAATCTGAGCTTGTTATATTGTTGTTTTAGTACAAAGGACACCTATTACTTCTTACAAATTTGTTCATATGTTTACTTGGTTTTGCTCTAACCCTATATGCAGTATAAATCATAGCACTCTCCATGCCTACCTGATGGGCTTTGTTCTATTATTTTATTAGCCACCAGCAGTAATCGCATGTAAAAAATCCAACAGGCCGGTTGTACCCAAGTCAATCGATGGATTGACTTGGGTACAATCTGCCTGCCCATAGATAGATAGAATCTTGACTGGTCCCTGCTGAACCGGCCAAGATTCGATCCATCTATGGCCAGCTTTAGTCAATTACAATTCCCAGCAATGTAGTTTTTGGCAGGGTTTTTCAATGCTAAAAACAAGTTAAAACCCCAGTTTTCCTTCCTGTCATTAAGGTAAAGAGTTTGCCTACAATAAAGCACTCCTTAACAATTAACCCTTCCCCTATAATGCTGAAAGATAAGTTAACTTTTATATAAAATGCCTGGCTAGACCTCCTGACCTAAAGCAACCCACCCTCTTCCTCCTCAGATGCATACTCAACTGAACTTCACAGCTACTGCATGCCACAATATTGACATATGGCAGCTGAAAACGTCTTGCCATTGGCCTTGCCGGTGAAATCAATCTGGAAGGGAGTATTCCTTGAGGCTAGTAAGGAGGAGAGTTCCATAGAAGTCCATCGGGCTCAATATTCTAGCAAAGCCAGCTAAGAGAAGATTTTGGCGGATGGATATAAGCATTGTTGCAGTCTGGGCCTGTAGGCTCAAATTTAGCATCTGGGGCAGAAGAAGGTGGGTTACTATAGATGAGGGGGGCGGTGTAGGCAGGATAAGTGCTGTGGCCTGCTATGTGTTACATTGACTCCTGAGGTGGGCCTCCCTCCTAAGGTAGCAATGTTGTCAGCCAGCACCAAATCTGAATGATACAGCACTGGCTGCACTCAAAACCTGATATTTTAGCATTTTTGGAAAAAGAACATTTGTAAATATGTATGTGTGTACTCTTCCCTTTACAAAAATGGTCAGTAAGACCATGATGTGAAGCTGACAATCATAAGTTTAAACTTTTTGAAATTCTGAAGTACAGAATGTTATGCCAATTTTGGTGGCAGAAAAATCACAATGTATATATTACAGTTTTGAAAGAGGACACCATAATTTAAATAGATGTTAATGCTGAACACCTGGGGAAACCCTAGTACTGTTTAATGGTTAAATGCTTGCTTCATCTGGAGGGAACATAAAAGCAACTATATTAACTGCAAGTGTTCTCCCAGTAACATGTCCAGTCCCCCAAAGTAATTTCTCTTTGTGCTTCATCAATCACAGGAACTCTGACATCATTAGGTACAATGCAAGGATTCTGGCCACAGGTTGTTCAATTCTTACATGACACTATGGGCTCCCCACTAACTGTACATCCTAAGCCATGTCTTTTGGGTATTAGATTGTAAGCTCTAACGAGCAGGGCCCTCTGATTCCTACTGTATTTAAGTGTATTGTATTTGTACTGTCTACCCTCAAGTTGTAAAGCGATGTGTAAACTGTTGGCCCTATATAAATCCTGTATAAAAATAATAATAATATTCCCAGAACCAGATATTGACAAATTTACCAAAATCTTTCTGCATAAAACCCTTTTTTCTGCACGAAAAACCATTGCTTGGCAGTGGATGAGGAATACCCCCTGATTTTCATACTTGGATACAGGATGTCAACAATACTCTAGAGTATAAGAGACTCATATATATTCATAGAGGCTGCCCATTGAAGTATACTAAAGTATGGGACAGATGGCTGCAGGCCGCAGAGACATGCACATAAAATAAAGGCCTTTAAATAGTGTTTATAGTGAATGTACAGCACCAACAAAGATGGACTCAATGAAGTACCTGACTGAACTTCCGGATATCTGATATCTGATATGACAAATGCTTCATAATGTATGTTAGATTGTGTTGTGTAACACTCTGTGTTGTTATAAGGAATGTATACTACATAGTAGTTTTACCCTGAATGGATATATTATGCCTTATTGTTATTCTTTTTCTGCATATCAGTCAATAAAAACTACTGTTCAATCAGTCCTTGGACCCATGCAGGGTATGCCACAATGTCATTTGAAATTCTGCCAAGATGAAGCAGTGCATACATGGTTAACACCCTTCCCTCTTTTTCTACATAGAAAGGGTAATTGGTTAATGCCATGCCTTTTCCATTACAAACACTCATTATTGGGATGCCCTGGCCCATTGAAATGTTGGTGCATTGACTGACACAGTCTTGGTAATTACTGTACATGTAAATGGGCAATCCAGAGTTCACAATTCCACCCAAATTTCACTCAAAGACTATGTACAGTATGCCCGTTAGATTAATTGGCTGGTAGTAACTCAAGAACCTGCAGTAATATTGCAAGTAGGAGACATTTGCCTGCTTGAAAAACACTTCCAAGATTTTACATTTTTTTTATTTTGGAGCTGGTGTACTGTTATGCGACCACAATCAGCAGGCTCGCTCCTGTCCATTTACACACAGAGCCTTGGATCGGCCCTGCCCCTCTCTCTCCTCATTGGCTCACTGGCTGTGATTGACAGCAGAGGGAGCCAATGGCTGTCTTAGCCAATGAGGAGGGAGAGTCCTCGGAGAGCCAAGGTTCTTGTGCACATTGCTGGAGGAAGATCGAGCTCAGGTAAGTATTGGGGGGGTTTGCTACACTACAGAGAAGGTTTTTTACCTTTATGCATAGAGTCCTGGCATAGAATGCATAAAGGTAGAAAACCTTCAACCTTTACAAACACTTTAACCAGTACTCTTCAATACCCAATTATATGAATAGAATTATAAAACAATGTGATAACACTTAACACTAGACAAGGGGCAAATAGTTTATTATTGCACTATACTTTAGGTGTTAGATGAATTTGTTCATAGTGGCTACAAAATATTAATTCCTTACCAAACGGTCACCAAATGGCAAATGCATTTAACAACATGACATCATGCTTTACAGTTGAAAGCAAATACAAGCCACTTTCTTTTACTCATAGGTTGCTAAATTTGGACGTTTACAACACAGTAGAAAGCCCTTCAATAATTTACTCAGTCAGCGAGTCCTGGCTTGTACTTCAAGAACACAAGCAGTAATCTGACCTCAACATGCATCAGAAAGAGTCCAGACTAGTGATATGTGACTCAAAAAAAATAAAATAAATTGCTTGTAAATGTGTGGTTGGCTTAAATGACTGTACCAGTAGCTTCAAGTTTGTTCTTTAACAAAGAGTAAGCTGATCTCAATAGACTCTTAATCACATCTGATGCCAACATATGAGATCATCCATCACCCAGCCTCCTTCTTACACATAAAATAAATTTTAATATAAAGTTTTGTAAACCGGATCTCAAAATTGAAAGCCCACAAAGCAAACTTTGTCAAATAATGCCCCATCATGTTCCATTTAAAAAAGTGATATGCAATATTGCAAAAAGACCACTAAACAGTCTTTGACATTTATCCTAACATTTCTACCTTTGTTTTATAAAAAATATTAAAAATGATAATAATATAAAAATAACCAGAAAAGTTACAATTCTTATGAATTCCGACAAGAGTATTATCTATTTTCATTTACCATAAAGTTGTTTTATTTCAGTGCCTTCAGTGGCGGAACGATCAGGGTCGCAGCAGTCTTACTTGCGACTGGGCCCTGGAGTTCCGCTACTGCAGGGGGGTCCACTGCCCACCTGTGTGAGGGGCCCGCCCGTCTGCCAATGTGAGGGGCCCGCCCGCCCATCTGCCAGTGTGAGGGGTCCGCCCGCCCGTCTACCAGTGTGAGAGGCACCCACTCGTCTGTCTGCCAGTGTGAGGGGCCCCTGCCTGTCCGTTCACTCTGTTGTGGGAGGAAGGGGGGCTTTCGCCTGCTGGCCACTGAGGGAGGGCTGAGCTCTAGAGAGAATCTATGTAGAAGGCGGGGGCGGTCACTGAAAAAAAAAGTCAGCTGACCAGCTGACACCAAACACGTGAAGGGGGAGCACTCCTCTCTGCAAAGAGACCCCATGAGGCAGAGGCATCCCTGGAGGCATGGAGTTCTGAGGGAGAATCGACTGATTGACTCAAGTAAGTGACAAAATGCCAGTGCAAATGATCCCAACCTCCAGCACCTCTGCCTCTTGCTGATCCCACCCCACTGCAGATCTCATCCCTACCCCCCATCACCTCTACAACAGAGGTAATGGGGGAGGGGGATAGGGATGGGATCTGTGGTGGTGGTGGGGTGGGATCAGCAAGAGGCAGAGGTGGTGGTGGGAGAGGATGGCTCCACTGCTGCCACTCCCCTCAAAACCACTGCTGCCACTGATCCCACCTCCTCACCGCTACCACCGCCGCCACTGACGCCACCCCCCTCACCACCATCGCTGCCACTGATTCCACCCCCTCATCTCCATCACTGCGGATAGGGGGAGGGGGTAATGGGACAACATCTCCACTACCCCCCATCCCTACTCTAGAC
>BLSH010238071.1:1464294-1474831 GCA_018402905.1 Glandirana rugosa
CACACCCTTTCCAATTTTGAACACATGACTAAAATTCCTTTTACAAAACGGACAGCACGTGTCATTTTTTTTTTTTCATCTTAAGGCCAGTTTAGGGTTTATGAATTAGTCTAATCCAATCTCCATCCCTTTAAAAAATTCTCATAAACCAAAACTGGTCTTAAGATGAAATGTTGATCAGATTCCGTCTGGTTATTTACGTTAATAAATACATAAATTTTTAGTGATTTACATGAATTTTACATTGTTCATATTTTGGGGTTTAAATGGACAGCATGCAACACACCTGACTGGCTCCCAGCCTATACCTTCCTCTCCTGGAGTTTTGTTGTACAGTGAATTACAAGAGGCTAAAGTCAGGTAAATTTGGGGTTTTATACTTGTTACATTTTAAGTACATTTAGTGATTTTTAAATACATAAATAATTGCATTTATTGGTCTGCCTTAGACTAGTTGTAAAGTAGAATTCTGGTCAAAACCAAATACTCTTAAAAAATTTCCCTACCTCTAACCTAATCTGATTAAGTATTTGGGATTTGACCGGAATTCTACTTTTTTTTTTTTACTGTGCACGACAGGCAAAACATTTTCCTTAAAATCAGTACACAAGTTTTAACCTTTCCCACACTAAATATAAAAAGAGCACTATAGTACTACATCTGTAGTGTAACAAAATCAGCTAGAAAAAATTGGTCAGACTTTACTGGCACAGAATAGAACATGCCTTGCATTATATAATAACACAAACAAAACTTTATTACAAGCAACTGATCAAATCGCAAAGGACCGACTTAACCACTTCAGTCCCGGAAGGATTTACTCCTTCCTGACTAGAGCACTTTTTGTGATTCGGCAACTGACAATTGCACGGTCCTGCAACGTTGTACCCAAACAAAGTTGACGTCCTTTTTTCCACCACAAATAGAGCTTACTTTTGGTAGTATTTGATCGCCTCTGTGGTTTTTATTTCTTGCGCTATAAAAAAAAATAAAAATACAAAAAAGAGCGCCAATTTTGAAAAAAAAAACAATATTTTTTACTTTTAGCTATAATAAATATCCAAAAAAAAAGTTATAAAAAAACAAATTTCTTCCTCAGTTTAGGCCGATATCTACTTCTACATATTTATGGTAAAAAAAAAATCACAATAGGCGTATATTGTTTGGGACGTGCAAAAGTTATCGCGTCTACAAACTATGGGAATAGATTTGTCATTTTTATTATTTTTTTTTATAGTAATGGCGGCGATCTGCGATTTTTATCTGGACTGCGATATTGCGGCAGACAGATCGGACATTTTTGACACTTTTTTGGGACCAATGCCACTGTAAACTGTAGTGGGCGATCAAGGGGTTACGTGTGTTCCCTCACTGTGTTCTAACTGTGTGGGGGCTGGGCTGGCTGGGGCATGCCAGATCTAAATGTTCCCGATTACTGGCAACAGTAGATCTGTCATGTGTCCCCAGACAGAACGGAGATCTGCCGTGTTTACACTGGCAGATCTCCGTTCTGCCTCTGTAACAGGCGATTGCGGGTTGCCGCGGCCATAGAGTCCGCCTGACCCAAGGGCACACTCACACAGTGTGTTGCGGGCGCGAGAGCCATGCAGCTACGGCGATTTGCGCAGCAGTGCCAACCTGCCGCCATATTATGACAGTGGCCGGTCAGAAAGTGGTTACGTAAATATATAAAAGGGAATATACATTTATTTTACAGTAATTTCTTAGAATAATCTGCTTGTGAACACAACAGACTCTACTTTTGGGCTTGCTTAAACTTAGATAACATGAAACACTTAAAAACAATATGGAATGGTATTTAATGTGACAAAAACAATAAAAAGTCAAAAGAGATTAAACCAAAATAAAAAAAGACTGATCCCTCATCCCCTCTTTGCATTCCCACGAACTTCCTTGTAATATTACACAAGACATACTGGCTGTGAGAGGCAATCAGCATGGCCAATCAGATTGCCATAAAGAAACATTTACACATACTAACAGATCAGTACTCAGAGGCATACAAACATCAAAGATCCAGATCTGTGACCCTCAATACTTATGAGCAGTCAAAGATCACATGTGCTTTATGTGACCTCTGGGTGTACAACATTCGGTATTAATTACTGCTCCACCACAAATAATAACAAAAGCACTTTATTCTACTATGTTCTAGGAAGTGGAAACATCAATAACTAATAAACTTTGTAATGTTCTGCAGTTATTTAAAGCCCAACTCCGGGCATGCATGAAATAATTATTAATGTCCCTTGCCCGGCTGATGCAGAAAATCATGCTTATTTTACTAGGGGATGATCTTGTACAGAGCAATACTTGCCTTAATCCATGTCCCTGTAGTCTCCATACCTGCTAGTCTCTTCTTGACAGTCTCCTACTATACTTGTGGCTGCACCTCCTGCCACTGTTAGTGCTGCATTGTATGTGATGACTTAGAAGGGTAAACCCACTTTCTTGTGTGGAGAGCTGCTTTATGAATGTAAATGAAAGCCCATCTCTGAGCAAAATTTAGCCCCCCGCCCATTGCTACCTCTCACCCTTCTCTCATCCAATCAGCAGTGTGTGGTCTTTTCCTGATGTCACTGCTGAGTTTCTCTTCTAGATCCTGAAGGGATCCTGCCGCTGGCCAGTTAATTGAAAGTGACGTGACCAGTGATGGCCCCGCCCTTCATTTTTGCCCCCTCCCACTTCTAATAAGCCCCACCCACTCTATCCCCTGTATTCCACATATTGTGTCAGGAGTATGCAGCTCAGCAGCATCACATGACACAGTATACAGCTCTGCATCACGGGGCACAGTATACAGCTCAGCATTACAGGACACAGTATACAGCTCAGCATCACAGCACACAGTATACAGCTCGGCATCACAAGACGCAGTATACAGCTCAGCATTACAGGACACAGTATACAGCTCGGCATCACAGGGCACAGTATACAGCTCAGCATCACAAGACGCAGTATACAGCTCAGTATCACAGGATACAGTATACAGCTCAGCATCACAGGACACAGTATACAGCTCAGTATCACAGGATACAGTATACAGCTCAGCATCACAGGACACAGTATACAGCTCAGCATCACAGGACACAGTATACAGCTCAGCATCACAGGACACAGTATACAGCTCAGCATCACAGGTGGGGTAAATTGCAGCCAATATCACAGGTGGGGGTAAATTGCAGCCAGTATCATAGGTGGGAGTAGTTTGCAGCCAGTGACACAGTTGGGGGCAGTTTGCAGCCAGTGACACAGTTGGGGGCAGTTTGCAGTCAGTATCACAGGTGGGGGCAGTTATGCAGCCAGTGACACAGGTGGGGGCAATTATGCAGCCAGTGACACAGGTGGGGGCAGTTATGCAGCCAGTAACACAGGTGGGAGCAGTTATGCAGCCAGTGACACAGCTGGGGGCAGTTTGCAGCCAGTGATGTTAAAGGGGGCAATACACGGTATTAAGAACTGGGGTGTGCAAACTTTTCATCAAGGTCATTTGGGTAGTTTCTGTTGTCATTATGATTTTCAAAAGGGTAAACACAGTTAAATGGCTTCAGTCAAACACTAACCATGAGTGAAAGAAATGTTTTTGTGTTCTCATTCATTTTCTCTGAAAAATTGCCAAAAATCATAAATTCTGCCAGGGTATGTAAACTTATGAGCACAACTGTATTACACCATCCCCCAGCATTAATTTTATGTATTCAGTTTTATGTATTCAAAGACTACATTTTGCAATTAATGTCAGTTAAGCCTCGTACACACGATGCGATTGTCATACGACCGCATGCCCAATTTTTTCCAAAATCAGCTGTCCGTGATTCTGTCTAGCGTACTGACATTAGTAAAATTATCGTTCGACAAAGGCGAACATAGTGACATGCTACGAGCGTATAAAGACGAAGTTCAGGGTTCGTGCGTCACCCTTTGAGCCCCTTCCGCTACATTTCGCTATTTCAATTGCCACTTCACGAATGTGAATTGTGAATTACGAACGCAGGTTTACACTACCGTACTTTAAACTTTTTTTTGTCCAACCTCTGTACAGACGAGCCGAAAATCGGACGTGGCCTTGTCGGCAGACAAAAATGTTTAGTCGGCTCATCCAGCTTTTGATGGACAATAAATGAAAATCAGCTGTCGAATGGAGCATACTAACGGTCAGATTATCGGGCGACAGGCTGCCGTATGACAATTTTCGGCCGATAATTGAACCGTGAGTCCGGCCTTTACTCTCCACACGAATGCTAATTGAATGACATCTAGTTTTTTTAACCTCTGTTGAATCTTAGTGCTACTGATCTCCTCTAACAGCTTTGCAGCCACTTGTTTACAAGCTTGCACTCAAGTAATGAGAAGGAGGGCACAAGCATCTGGGCACGACAGCATGGGCATGTGGTCGCCCCTCCCTCCATGATATAAAAAAAAAAAAATTCCCTCAGGATTTAAAAGGTGCTGTCATTTTAAATATTGTAAGGACAAGGAATAGGTTGGAAAAACAAAATTTAGACGGGAAGGAGAGGCATCACGTGATCCTTTGGAATATTCGGGAAGGTCACGTGATGCCTTAGAAAGTTCTGGAAAGCGGGGGTCATTATATAAAGGAGCCCCACTGTGAGGTAATTGCCAATGGGTCTGTGACAACGCGACGAGCTCCCCACCCCCCATCCCTTGACGCAAGGCATGTTTTTGTGGTTCGTCACCCTTTTTATTGAAGGGGGGGACTGGCAGTTATAATTTATGATATTGTGCTCGAGTCCTTTATGACTGAGCAAAGTTGTATTTTGCAGATTAATAAAGTTTAAGTCTAATTATTAAGTTGTTATTCATGGATAATTTATTTACACCAATAAACGTGGTGCGGCCAAAATTTTTGCCACTCGATGGTGTCTGTTTTATTTATTATATGGAGAATTTAAGTTAGCTTTTGGATGAGGGAAAAACTGCGACCTGCATTCCCATGGCTGCAGGACTTGTCTCAGGGTAACTTACCTAATGGCGACATTATTGGACCATGTGCAATGTGCATTGCCATGGTCACTAGCAGTCTTTATTGGAAGAGCATGTAGAGTGGTAATGCAGGAGAAAAATTGGGAGACAGAGGCAGAACATTGAATCTAACAGGGAGTAATGTGAAGAAGGACCTTTGTGGTAGGGTCATCAGGTATTACTTTCATGAAAGCTGTAGATTTATTAAAAATATTAAAACTGACCTTGGAAATTACTTTAACACATTAAAGCTTATATGAAATTTTAGTGATAGGGTTTACAGCACTAGCTACTTAAAATGGTTCTAAAGGCAGGAGGTTTTTTTAACTTAATGATGCATTAAGATAAAAAACATTCTGTGTGCTGCAGCCCCCTCAGCACCCCTCTTACCTGAGCCCCATCTCGATCCAGCGATGTTGCAAGAGAGCATCCGCTGTATGGGATTCTCCCTCCTCATTGGCTGAGACAGCAGCAGGCAGCATTGGTTTTGCTGCTGTCAATCAAAGCCAGTGAGCCAATGAGGAAAGATGGGGTGGGGCAGAGCCACAGTTCTGTGTCTGAATGGACACACAGAGCAGCGGCTCGGCTCGGGTGCCCCCATAGTAAGCTGCTTGCTGTGGGGGCACTCGACAGATGGGAGGGACCAGGAGCTCCGAAGAGAGACCTGAGAAGAGGAGGATCCGGGCTGCTCTGTGTAAAACCAACTGCACAGGAGAGGTAAGTATAACATGTTTGTTATTTTTAAACACAAATAAAAAAAACTTTAATATCACTTTAAGGCCCCTTTCACACTGGGACCGCCCGAGCGTCAGCGGTAAACCGCTGCTAATTTAGCAGCGCTCTACCGCTGTAATAGTGGTGCTATGGCGCCGCTATTCAGGCGGTAGTGAGGCACTTTTAACCCCCCACAAGGGGTTAAATAGGGGTTAAATGTGCCGCCGCTCTGCGGTTCCGGAGCGGTGTACATCCGCTTCGGGAGCGATTGCCATTCATTCCAAAGGCAGGCGAGGTGGAGGAACGTTGTATACACCGTTCCTTCGCTGCCTCAAAAATCATGCTTGCAGGAGTTTGATGTTTCTCCCGCTTGCCCACCGCCCTGAGCCGCCCCAGTGTGAAAGGACACACTGGGTTTAATGGAGAGGCGCTTTACAGGCGCTATTTTTAGCTAAATAGCACCTGTAAAGTGCCCCAGTGTGAAAGGGGCCAAAAGTAGATCTGTAGGCAAAACCTTTTTTTCACTTTGGATAGAACAAAGAAGGGTTATAACCGCTGTCAATTTTTTTTTTTTGCTATCTGTGTCCCTTCACTTCCTGTTCAACAGCCAAACAGGAAGTCAGATAAGAGGAAATCCCTGAAAATTTAGAAACTTCCTTGGGGGTCACCAGAAATAGTGTCTCCATTGGAAAATTTCTCCTCTATTACTTTTCCAGGGACAACCCAAAATGTGGGTCTTTCCTTTAGTTTTACTTTCAATAATAATAATAATAAACAGGACAAATAGAGAGGGTGACTCCTTAATGGGGGCACACAGCAATAAAAACCTGACTAGCACTCGAATCCCTCTTCACTCCATCCAAAACTAAAAAAAAAAAAGCCTTTCACCTTCAGTTATACTTTAACCACTTGCTGACCGCCGACCGCAGTCTGACGGCAACAGAGTGGCTCGATATCGCAAACCGGCGTCATATGATGGCGGCTGCGATAACTAGTGCTGTGAGCGCGCCGCTGGAGGCGCGCACACTGTGTCCGGGGGGGGGGGGGCAGGGAGCGGGTATGGCGGACTCGATCACCGCCGGCTACCCGCGATGGCCCCACCCCCGCAGTGAGAGAACGGAGGTCTGTGTAAGTAAACACGGATCTCCGTTCTCATAGAGGGGGAAGGGCGGTGATCACATGCTTCCTCTATATGGAAGCCGTGATCATCCCCTTTCCCCAGCCAGGGCAGCCCACATACAGTTAGAACACGCCCAGGGAACACAGTTAACCCTTAGAGCGCCCCCTGCAGGTTAACCCCTTCACTACCAATGGCATTTACACAGTAATCAGTGCTTTTTTATAGCACTGATCGCTGTATAAATGCCAATGGTCCCAAAAAAGTGTCAAAATGGTCCGACATGTCCGCTGCAATATCGCAGTACCGTTAAAAATCGCAGATCGCCGCCATTACTAGTAAAAATGTAAAAAAATTAAAACCCCAGAAATGAATTCTCATCGTCCGTAAGCGCGGCACTTTTGCGCAAACCAATCAATAACGGCCGATTGCGATTTTTTAAAATCAAAAATATGAGGAAGAATCCAAATCGGCCAAAACCGATGGAAAAAAATGTTTTTTTATATTTTTTTTGGATTTGTATTTTAGCAAAAAGTAAGAAATTTGGGTTTTTTTTGCAAAATCGTGGCTCTTCTTTTGTTTATAGCGGCGATCAGAAATGATGCAGAGGTGATCAAATACCACCAAAAGAAAGCTCTATTTGTGGGGGAAAAAAGGACGCAAATTGGATATAAGGTGGCACGACCACGCAATTGTCAGTTAAAGCGACGCAGTGACGAATCGCAAAAAGTGCTCTGGTCCTAAAGTGGGAAATCCTTCCGGGGCTGAAGTGGTTAATGTACAATGTATAAAGGCACAGTCTTTAATTTGTGTCTTTGGATTTGGCCTTCAAAAGTCCTCTATAGGTAAAGGAAATGGTAATGCACATCACCAGGCCTGGGCTTTATTTCATAGCACAATAGAAAAAGCAACAACCTTACATGAACAAAGCAGTCAGAAATGAATGTGTACCCACAGCAGGCACACTTGGTTTTGAAGGTTTTTACTTTATTTTAATGTCGATATTTTCTCAGTGTGTATTGGTATTATATTTTGTGTATGTATACAGATGCAAATGATACTTCAATCAAAAGGATAGTAATGCGATACATGTAGCTTTGTAGGTAGCCTCTCTGCTACTTCTCAATGTGACAGCTCCCTGTGTTCTTAGAAAACACTCCAGCTATGCATTCAATCACAGATGTACAACTTATAATTTCCCCTGTCAAGACAAAGCTTGTATACAATATATTTGCAGTCTGAATATGGTATCCCAAGGGAGCAAGCAGATGTAGAAAGATATGTTGTATGTTACAAGAAAGGTCCACTTCAGATGTCAGTTCAGAGTCAGTGGAAATGCCATCAGGCTCTCAGATCTTTGGTGCTACTTGACCTTGACTTACTAAATGGCAGTAATTTTCTGCCACAACAATTATGCCATCTACACTGAACTCCAGCTTGTTGCCTTTACAAGGAGCTCTGGGATTACTGTGACATATGTTTCTATGGTCATGTTGTCAAAACAGTTATATTTACAAGAGATGCAGATTTTAAGATTTGCGGCTTGGGGTATACTAACAGATAGAATTTCTAGTGCTGAAAAATCCTAATGCACATACAAGAAAAGCAAAAAAGAAGGAAAATCAAGTCAGTTTAGCAACATTCTTTTTCCCTTTTTTTCTTAGTTCTTTTGGATTACATTACCCAATAACATTTTTTACCAAAACAATTTTATGATGGTTCAGTAAACATATGTTTCTTAATCAGCTTAGAAACCTTGTCACCTGACAATTCATGAAAACAAAAACCTTCCCATAAGATTATATGCACATTTAACATATTTTAGCGTGATTTTTGCCTGTAAAAGCCTCCCCTGTGTAGACATCCAAAAGGCTTGAGATCGCTGCTGGGTGTTTCCATACTGGATGGGATGTCAGCTGCCCAGCAGACTCAGATCTCACACTCATGTGACACTTTATAATATTCCCCTTCGCTGCTTTCCCGACTGCTAAATAAAATGCTATACAAGGAGGCAAGAAAAGGTGCAGATGATATTGGCCAACACAGACAGTAATTAGACACTTCCAATAAAGGAGAGGGTTATGACATTTAAGGACGGAGGGGTTTGTACAAACCATTGAACACTGACTGGGGTGTTTAAAATTATTCGGCTTTTATGCATTTATGTAAAACCTTTATCCTAAAAGGAAAAAAAAATGTAGCTGTAACTGCTTAAAAAGTGTCTTTGCTACAGTTTGGCTTTAATTTGTTAGTCAACTCCAAGTTCAAAGCGGTAGTAAACCGCTGCAGAATGAAAAATAAAAACACCTGTAAGACAATGGCATAATGTGCCATCGCATACTAGCACATTATAAAATACTTACCTTAGAACAAAGCCCTCCGCTCAATCACCGCTGAGAGGGCTGACATCTTCCCTTGGCCTTTTCTCAGGGTTTGCGGGCTCCAGCAGTGTGAGTGCCCTCAGTTTTGGCAAGAATCTTTTAAGGTCTGACGCACTATGTCGGACCTTCAGAGCGCATGGGCCGGTGACGTCAGCGGCTGCATGCAGGGTGAGTATCTTCTAAACAGTGCACGTTTAGGAGATATTTATTTTACCTACAGGTAAGCCTTATTATAGGTTTACCTGTAGGTAAAAAATAACAAAGCGGGCTTTACTACCACTTTAAATCTTCCACTGCATCTAAAACTAACCTCTCCCCAGGTTGACAATGCTGCTGTCCAAGGGTGGATCCGTCACTCTTCCATCCAAAGTGGAGACAATATAAAGCTGGCCATAGACTGACTGCAATTTGACCAGTGCAGCAGAGACCAGCTGAATTTCGATCAGTATGATCAGTATGTGGCAGTCCTCGCTCGACAAAGGCCAATTGTTTGATCAATTATGTGATGATAGATTATAGACATATCTATAAACATCATGCAATGCCAAGCTGCAGTTTGTAAAAGAATATTTTTGAGGAACAGAGGCCTCGTCCCCACATCCAGTCCTCCAAAAAGGGTGTGAGGGTTATTGGGGGGGGGGCTTAGAGCAGAATCTGAAAGCCTCCTTTATAATAATAGATATCTGCCCCCTCCCAGGGGAAAGAGCAGAGGGGTACATTATTATCCATTATTACTCATTCCCACAAGGAGTTAAATAAAGATATACACACCAATCAGCGCCGACCAAAGTTCACCCACTGCAATCCCTTCACTAAATGACAGATCATCAGCATTGCAGTAATTTCAACACAGTGTCGGGCATCCCAGCTGACATTAACTAAATATGGTCATTAAAGAAATGATCCTCTTGTATGCCGCCCTCCAAACAAAGAATCAAAGTATCCGCGCTAAATAAGTGTGTCCAAAAACATGTAAATACTTCAAATAGCTGCCACAATAGATCCCTCATAAGCTAATTGCAAATAGTATCACCAAAATGTCCCATACATTAGTGATATCTTGTAGCGCTAAATAACAGTTGTAAAACCACTATGATAAACGTTAATCGAATACTCCCTAGATAACACCGTCGATAAACTTCATAAATGTACAAAAACCTGTGTGAATAAATCGCGCCTATGAAACTAAGAAACAAACCTCCCGCCGTATGTTCTCCTAGTAAAGAAATTACTGGTATAAATCAATTACAGTCGACCCTACGGGCTGTGACACAACTTTAATGACGTTACGACTACTAGACAGTAAATCACTTCCCTAACG
>BLSH010238081.1:24561-36236 GCA_018402905.1 Glandirana rugosa
ACTTCCCCCACCCCCTCCCCCCTCCCCCTTTTTTCCCTTTTTTTTTTCTCTCACCGCTCCACCCTACTCCCCAGTTACTGATCGCGGTGTGCAGCGCTGCCTGTGGGGAATTTCGCAATGGCGGCGGGCACGGTCACTTTCACCTCCTATAATGTGCGGGGCTTGGGCACCCCCGAAAAGCGCACCAGACTCCTGGCTGACCTTAAAAAGAACAGATCACAGGTCGTGTTCCTCCAGGAAACCCATTTCAAGCACGATAAAGTCCCCAAGTTGGGGAATAGGGCGTTCCCCACAGCATACCATAGCCCTTCACCGATATCGAAGTCTAAAGGGGTGATCATCTTACTAGCACAATCAGTGCCTTGGACTCTCCTAGCGGTGCGACGGGACCCAGGGGGGCGTTATGTGTTTGTAAAAGGAAAGATTGGGGATGTTCCGGTCACCCTGGCGAACGTGTATTTCCCCAATGTGGACCATGTCGCCTTTCTGCGGGGCCTGGTCCCGGAACTTCTTGAGTTTCGGGAGGGGATCCTCATTTTTGGAGGCGACCTCAATTTTACGATGGACCCGACCCTGGATTCGTCTCGGGGGGCCACACATCTATCTTTCTCACGGCTTAAATGTCTGAAAGCGGAACTTTCTCTATTACAGCTAATCGACCCATGGCGCAACACGCACCCGACGGAGAGGGATTATTCCTTCTATTCCTCGGTTCACCAAACGTATTCTCGGTTGGACTACCTCCTGATCCCTCATAGAGAACTCACGAGAGTTCAGTCGGTTCGGATAGGTGACATCCTTATGTCTGACCACGCTCCCGTCCACCTCGCTTTGAGATTGGATTCTCAGGTAAGGACTCCTTCTGCCTGGCGTCTGAATGAGTCCCTTCTCCAATCTCCAGATATCCGACAGAGGCTAAACATAGCTCTTACTGAATACTTTGACTTGAACGCGGACTCTGTAGGCAGCCCATTTACGCTGTGGGAGGCGCATAAGCCAGTGATCAGGGGCATGCTCATCAAGACAGGGTCTCACTTGAAAAAAGAACGATCGGCACGGGTAGACGCTCTGTTAGCGCGTTTACGATGCCTGGAGGGGTCAAACGAGGAGAAGGCTGCCAGGAACTGAACTCCCTATTGTTCCACAAGGCAAAACAAAAACTGGCCTGGTCCAGGCGGACCTTGTTCGAGTTCTCCAATAAACCAGGTGCGCTCCTAGTGAGGGCACTCCGGGGTCCCCGCGCGCGGACCTTAATCCCACACATTACAACGGCATCTGGGTGGATGCTCTCCGGTTCAGACGACATGGCAAGGGACTTTTGTACCTTTTTTCGAACCTTATATAATCTAGACCCCTCACCAGCGTTAGAGGTTTCCGGGTCGCTAGGTACCAATATTCGAGAGTACATAGGGGCCTCGGGCATGCCGAAACTCCCAGAAGGGGCGCTGGAAGAGTTGGAGGCTCCAATTACGGTAGAGGAACTGGGGGTCGCTTTGGCCCAATCCAAGCCTAAAAAGGCGCCGGGGCCTGACGGTCTTACGGCAGCCTACTACAAGGAATTTTCCGCTCTGCTCCTTCCCCGCTTAGTGGCGGCCCTTAACTCCCTGGTGGAAGGGCGGGAGATGCCAGTGGACGCTCTTCAGGCATACATCTCCCTGATACCGAAGGAGGGCAAGGATCTAGCGCAGTGCGGAAGCTATAGACCGATTGTGCTCCTGAACTCGGACCTGAAGATGTTTGCACGGGTTCTAGTGAATAGGCTCCTTCCTCACCTCTCTGGTCTCATTCATAGAGACCAGGTGGGATTCGTTCCCCAACGCGAAGCCCGGGACAACACAGTCCGAGTCCTTAACCTGATTCATGCAGCTCAGTCATCTAAGCGACCGCTCCTTCTGCTGTCTACTGACGCAGACAAAGCTTTCGACAGGGTCCACTGGTCATTTATTCGGGCCACCTTGGAGCACATGGGTCTGGGGCCCTCGATGTTGAGCTGGATATCTGCCCTATACTCACGACCATCCGCGGCGGTCAGGGTCAATGAGACGCGCTCAGACTTTTTCGATATAACAAACGTAACACAGCAGGGCTGCCCCCTATCGCCCCTAATTTTCATCTTGACACTAGAACCGTTCCTCTGTACAATTAGGGCCAACCCGGACATCCCGGGCTTTAGTAAAACGTCGGGATCCCATAAGGTGGCAGCGTTTGCCGACGACCTGATTTTCCTTGTCACGGACCCAGTTACCACCCACCCAATACTCTTGCAGGCCATCCAGACATATGGTTCCTTGTCTCACTTTAAAGTAAACTACAGTAAGTCCTCGGCCCTCAATATCTCCGTGGGTGCAGAGGCGATTGGGTCTCTCCGGCCATTTTTCCCCTTCCAATGGGCGGATACTTCACTCAAGTACTTGGGAACTCATATCACTGCAGACCTCTCTAAACTATTTGAAGCCAATTATGAACCCCTCCTCACTAAGACCAGGAAGGACCTACTGTACTGGCATTCCTGAACATTGACATGGTTTGGGCAGTGCAGTGCGCTTAAGATGACAGTCCTGCCACGTATTTTATATACCTTACAAGCCATCCCAATCTGGCTGCCACCGTACTTCTTCCGAACAATCGCACAGATGTTCAGAAAGTCTGTCTGGTCCCACCAGAAGCCGCGACAGGCCCTTCACCCGCTTTCGCTCCCAAAGTCATCGGGCGGCCTTGCCCTCCCTGACATAAAGACGTACTATCGTCTGACCCACCTCAATCGGATAGTCGACTGGCATTGCCATGGTGCGGAAAAGCAGTGGGTCTCAATGGAGATGGAAGACTCGCGGGGCACGGCGCTGAGTTGGCCGTGGTTGTCTACGCCCATCCCCCGGGACCTGGGTTCCCATCCGACACTCGGAAGCACTCTACGGATAGTGCGGGAGACATTCCGCTCCTCCACTCTCTCACCCAGCCATCTCCAATGGTCCCAATTCTGGGCAATCCGGAGTTTGGGTCAGGCCGGCTGGGACCGCAGCTGAGACGCCTCGCTGAAGGGGGATATTCTCGCCTGGTGGACTTTGTGACGCCCCCAGCTACCTGTATTCCAGATGTGACCCACCTAACAGACCCTGCTCTAGACTTTATGAGTGGGCTGCAGCTGCGCTCTTTCTTGCGTCGCTCTGTTAGAGCGCCGGGCATTGTACGTCCCCTCACAAGTTTTGAGGCAATTTGCCACAAGGGCGAACCATTACGGCATTCCCTATCTCTGATATACACATCCCTGATCCAACCGGCTGAAGATTACGTCCCTCCGTTCCTTACCAAGTGGGAGTCTGACCTGGACCTCCATCTCTCCCCAGACCAAAGACGCAAAATTCTCCATTTTGCCCAAAAATCCTCTCTAGCTACAAGGATCCAGGAGACAGGCTATAAGATCTTGACTCGGTGGTATAGAGTGCCTACACTCTTACACGCCATCTCACCCCAGGTTTCGGACCATTGTTGGAGATGTGGCGGAGAGGGGGGATCAAAATAGCCAATAAGTACAGCGCTGTGGAATTTCATACATAGACCAAGAATGAAGGAATGGGCGTGTCCCTGATGACGTCGTTTGTGATGAAACTAGTAGGATACACGCCCATCCGCTCACCACGCTACTGCGCATGCGCGGCCCGCAGCGGCCATTAAGGTTTCTGGCGTCCTTTACATGCTTACTGTGCCTCTGAAAAATGTGAGTTTTTTACTTTTTTAATCAATAAATTGGAGTGTTTGTACTTTATCACACTATGTGAGGCCTCCTTTGTTTTATGTGACACCGCATTGCCGATTCTGAAACGGATTGGGAGCTGTCATACGGCACAAAGTGCAGGACACCCTTCTGTGAGCCGGGGAAGGATCCTTGGAAACATCTGTTTTTTAATTAAGTGTATTATGACCGCTCTTTGCAGGGGGTCACATACCTTCTGGTAAGAGCACAGCTTGATTGGTGAAGTGTGACACAGGAGTGCTTTTGTTTCCTGCACGGAAGTGGGACTTTTTCTACCTCTGTTCCTTTGCTAATGGACTGTGAATGCCTTTATACAGTGGGGCACAATTTTACTGTTTGATGCTTCCTTCATTCTTGGTCTATGTATGAAATTCCACAGCGCTGTACTTATTGGCTCTTTTGATGTTCTTTTCATCCAGGTGTAGGATTGACATGTATAGCAGCTTCTTTCTGTAAACTTCATTGTAATTCAATTCTGTATAGTAGCGTGGATTTTTCTACATTATATTATCCTGATTGGAGAGGGGGGATCAATGGTCCATATTTTCTGGGAGTCCCACAAAATCCAACAGTTCTGGCGAGATGTTGCAGGCATCATCGAGAAACTCACGGCGGTTGATATACACGACAGCCCTGCTGCGTGCCTGTTGCACCTGACGGAGAAGCCGATCAAAAAATATAAAGCCTCACTGACAATGCAGCTCTTAATGCAGCTAAAGCCTGCATCCCACTCCGATGGAGAGACCCAGAACCCCCTACAAAGGCTCTGTGGTTTGCCGGGGTTAACGCCCTTAGAGATATGGAGGAACTTACAGCGACTCTGTACAATACAGAGGAGGCCCACCGGGACACCTGGCGACCTTGGAACCACTTTGTGTACACAGACGCCTGCACATCGGAGGTACCCTTGCCCTAGACTGCACTCGAGGCGTATCCTGGAAAGGACGTTTTTCCTCCAGGCATTCAGTCTGGGGACACTGGGTTGGATAGTGGTGTGTGTTCTTTTTTTTTTTTGTCCCGCTTCCTTTTTCTCCCTTAAGTGCCTCCCCCCATGCTCTGTGTCTCCCTTTTTCCCGTTCCTCCTGAGTTGGGGTCCGTCCAATTGTTTCATGACACATGTTTGCGTACAGGGTCAGCAGGCCGATCAGAGGAATAGACACGAGGGAGGAATTGTGTTTGCCTCCGGGCTAGAGCCGGGAGGGGATGTAGAGTTCTATGTTCAGCTTGATTGAATGGGTCTGCTGATCCCACATACTACCCCACCTCCTAACGCAGGTCAGCGTTTTAAGTTGGTTTCCTACTTTCTTCTTCCTCACTTGATTGTTTTTAACTTTCATATTTGTGTTTTACTTGATACACTCATTTCTGGTGGCCATCCAATAAAGCGACATTACGCAGGGGGCCCCCTGCAGCAGCGCAGCTCCCTCTGCCTGGTGAGTAGTATGCCCTTCCTCACTCCAGAGGAAGCCCTCGGGGGTGACGGGAGGGACGGGGGTGTTGGAGACTTTTGCGGCTTGACCGCCGGCTGGAGGTCCCCGCCCGCTGTATAATTGATGCTCTGGACCTTGCCGGTGAGCTGCGGTGTTGTGGGGCTTTCCCCCTTCCTCACAGATCGATCACTGGCCGTTACCTTCACAGTGTGCCCCTATGGCTATTTTTGAGTTAGACATTTAGGCAACTTCTATATTACCAAAATGCCACATCTGTTATATTTTACTTGTAACACTTGATGTACTCTGAAATATGTTTCAATAAAACCCTTTTGAATTAAAAAAAAAACACTAAACAACACTTTAAATTTTCTCCTATTAGGTAGGCCCTTGCACTACATAGTTGAAGGTAACTCTAAATAAAATTGTACAGAAAATTTTATGAAAATTGTATCATGTATGGCCAGCCTAATGGACTGTACACATGGTACAATTATCGGCCGAAAACTGACGTACAATAATCTGACCGTTAGTATGCTCCATTCGACATTTTGAATTATTATCCAACAGAAGTTGTATGAGCAAACTAGAAAACTTTTGTCTGCCGACAAGGCATCGTCCGGTTTTCAACTCGTGTGTACAAAAGTTGAACAAACAAAAGTTGTAAGCACAAACACGCATGCTCGGAATCCAGGAAGTGTCCGGTCGTGTAAACCTGCTTTCGTAATTTACAATTCACATTCACCTGAAGTTCCTCTCTATACGCTCGTAACACGTCACTATGTTCGGCTTTGTCGAATGATAATTTGACTACCGTCAGTATGCTTGACAAAATCACGGACAGCCGATTTTGGGAAAAGTTGGACGTGTGGTCAACATATGTACGATGCTTTAGGCTGGCCATACATGATACAATTTTCTTGTACAAATTTTCTTTATATTTTTTAAAACCATATAATAGGGGGTCAAACCTAAACACTTTAAATTTGTATGCAATCAGATAAGCCCTTGCGCTACATAGTTGAAGGTAAATCTAAAGAAACTTGAAATAAAAAAAATGTATGGTGTGTGGCCAGCTATAGGATATGAATATGTGATTCTAATCAGGGCATGCAGATCTGATGGATGTCTAAATAGACTTATGGCCCATACACAGGGTACAATTATCGGCTGAAAACTGTCATACAATAACCCGACCATTAGTACGCTCCATACGATAGCCGATTTTGAATTATCATCCAACAGAACTTGTATGAGCAAACTAGAAAACTTTTGTCTGCCGACAAGGTGTCATCTGATTTTCGGCTACAAACATGCATGCTCGGAATCCAGGAAGTGTTTGGTCATATAAACCTGCGTCCGTAATTCACAATTCACATTCACCTGAACTTCCTCTTTACACGCTCATAACACATTACTACGTTTGGTTTTGTCAAGCGATAATTTGACTACCGTCAGTATGCTGGACAAAATCACGGACAGTCAATTTTGGAAACAGTTGGACGTGCGGTCGTACAGCAATGGGATCATGTGTACGAGGCTTAAGGATATGAATATGCGCTTGTATAGAAGGTAGATAAATACTAAGCCGAATCATCACGTGGCTCTGTAAGTAGTATAATCACAAGAAGGATATTACTAACTTAAAATTCATAGAGTCACTCATTTATTGCCCTCTCAAGAAAATTTTTTCTAACCGGTGCATGTGGCCCATAGAGTATGTCCTCATTCCTGGGGTCCCAAGTGTATGTGTTCTGCCTGACTTTGCCATGCTGCCCCCATATATACACCCCAATCAGGACGTGCTCAAGCCGCCGCAGGGGCATGTGACATCCCCGACCCAGCCATAACTCCTGTGCATGTGCTGTCCGTGACTCACACATGCGCACTTCCGACCGTGAACCAGGAAGTTGCTGTCATAGAGCATACACCACACCATGGAAAGGTCGCATCAAGGAGAATGGGGAGGCCACTGGGTGCAGAGGCGCCCTCAGGTGGAATCTCCAAGTGCCGCACAGGTGGCATTCCCCAACACTGGGTGGAGCCCAGGTAGGGAGCCCCCATGAGTGGCCTTACCGACCACATAGCCGCCCCAAAGAAGGATCCGGCGACACCAATTGCCCCACCTCAGTGGTAGTTCAATCCGCAACAAAGCACATATGTAAGATACCATACAAAAATGAGTTGCAATACACAAGAATGGCAAAGATATGCTCTTGGATGTCAGCACCATAAACATTACAAATATACATACAGTAAATATAAAATAACTATAGGATGAGAAACCTATTCAAAAAGGGAGATTTAAAGTGTTGTTAGAGGCCAATTTATGTCACAGCAGATAAGTTTATTAGCCAAATACAGCCCACAAGGATAGTTATAAGGAATTTACCCAAACCAAACAAAAAACAAAACATGGGGTGCATAGTTGGCATCACCCGTATGAAGGGGTAGTGGCTAAATCTGATAGGAGAAGTCATCTCTGACTTACAATTTACCACGAGAACTTCTTAGAGACATCCCAGATTTTCAAAATCCAGACTATACAATTTGAGCTACATGGTTACATATCACAGGAAGAGCTTGAAGGATCGAACTTCATTCAAACCCTGTAATTTGGTGGCATCCAAACTTTCTATCCAGAAAGTTTCCTTTTGTAAGATCCTTTTATCCCAGTTGCCACCTCTTGGGTCCTGGGGAATAACCTCTAAAACTATAAATTACACATTGCTTATGTCAAATCTGTGGTAGAGATCCAAGTGGTGGCTCACCGGGGTGTCCGCAGCGACACAGCATCAGATAGACAACACCTTGAGTGTTGCAAATGGCAAAAAAGCATGGGGTGAATTGGTCCCCATTGGGTAGGATCCACACCTGAAACCTCTCTTAGATAGCCCATTGGTACGGCAGATGGGAGCAACTATTAGTTAATTTGTCCTGCAAATAGGTGTTTCTGTGGAACCTAATCTCAGGGGTAGATCTCATGTATTTGGAAATGATGTGGTCATTGGTGAAGAGATGCCAGTGTATGTGTAATAAGTGATGTAATTGAGAATGTTGAGAAGACAAGCACATTTCTATCTTGAGATAGGGCCTTTTTATATGCTTTCCTAAGTAAGGATTTACTATATCCTCATAGTAGCAGTTGTCTAAGAAGAGTTGATTGCATTTTAAGTTGAATTAATTTGGTGCAATTACATTTAAGACTAAGATATTGTGCATATGGTATGCTATGTACCAAGGAAATGGGATGAGCGCTGTCCACGTGTAAGATAATATTGCCTGATATTTCCTTGCAATGTAAATTGGTAGCTAGGCATTGGTTGGAATCTACATATATATGAAGATATAGGAAGGTAACTTGATCAGGATGGTAATTTAATGTGAGTTTGAGATTATACTCAAACTCACATATTAACTAATAAGGTCCACAAATATCGCTGGCAAAAAGTTCACGCTCCCATCCCTCCAGGCACAGGTTTGCATAGGCTGGTGCACATCGTGTGCCCATAGCGACCGCATGTGCCTGAAGGTAATGGGCATCAAGGAAGGTGAACCAGTTATGAGTAAATTCCATTGTGAATGGTCCAGTTTCTTAAGGAATGTCTGCACTGGGCTGACTCCCTGCTCATAAGGAATGCTGGAGTAGAGAGCCTCAACATCCAATGTCACGAGGAGGGACCCAGCCAGCACCGACATTCCTTCAAAACATAATGTATGATGGAAGCCTAATGATATGTGGCATGAGGTAACAGTCTACTAGTTTGCTGGCTTTCTCATCAAGGGATCCTATGCCTGATATAATGGGTCTCCCTGGGGGACTGATCATTCTTTTGTGTATTTTGGGCAGGGCATAGAAGGCTGCCTTCCTGGGAAATTGTGTATTTAAGAAATTGTACGTATCTTGATCGATGTGCCCTTCCATGAATGCATTATAGATAAGGCCTTTATAATCATTATGACACATGCCCAGTATGAACATATGTGCCTGGATATCTTAAAGATCATAGATTGATTAGTCTCCACATCCAAAATTTCGGAATTCACTAATGAATATAAAGGCCTTATCTATAACACATAAGATTGACCAGCCCCCCAAGCAGACCCATTATATTAGGCACAGGATCCCTTACCGAAAAAGTCAGCAAACTAGTAGATTGTAACTCATGCCACATGTCATCAGGCTTCACTCATACATTAAGGGCACACATGATCTCCTAAAGCATGTTGAAGGAATGTCTGTGCTGGCCTGGGGGCACTCCTTATGACATTGGATGTTGAGGCGCTCTACTCCAGCATCCCTCATGAGTCGGCACGGTGCGGACATTCCTCAGGGAACTGGACCATTCACAATGGAATTATAGTGAGTCAGATTACTACACTTTATTCTTACTCATAACTGGTTCACCTTTTTTGATGCCCATTACCCCCAGGTACAGGGGGTTGCTATGAGCACACAATGTGCACCAGCCTATGCAAACCTGTACCTGGGGGGGTGGGAGTGTGAACTTTTTGCCAGCAATACTTTGAGCATATATATGGACCAAGCCTTGTGCTGATTCTGCTTTATCTATGATAGCTTTATTATCTGGACAGGCACAGTAGTTTGTACTGAGTATGTACTCAGATTAATACACTTTATTCTTACTCATAACTGGTTCACCTTTTTTGATGTCCATTACCTCCAGGTACAGGGGGTCGCTATGGGCACACAATGCACACCAGCCTATGCAAACCTGTGCCTGGGGGGTGGGAGTGTGAACTTTTTGCAATACTTTGAGCATATATATGGACCGAGCCTTGTGCTGATTCTGCTTTATCGATGATAGCTTTATCATCTGGACAGGCACAGTAGTTTGTACTCTTTGTAAAAGTTTGAACTTTTTGCCAGCGATACTTTGAGCATACAGTATCTCACAAAAGTGAGTACACCCCTCACAGTCTTGTAAATATCTTATTATATCTTTTCACGTGACAACACTGAAGAAATTATACTTTGCTACAATGTAAAGTAGTGAGTGTACAGCTCGTATAACAGTGTAAATTTGCCGTCCCCTCAAAATAACTCAGCACGCAGCAATTAATGTCTAAACCACTGGCATCAAAAGTGAGTACACCCCTAAGGTAAAATGTCCAAATTGTGCCCAATTAGCCATTTTCCTTCCCCGATGTTAAGTGACTCATTAGTTTAAAAGGTCTCAGGTGTAAATGGGGAGCAGATGTGTTAAATTTGGTGTAATCACTTTCACACTCTCATACTGGTCACTGGAAGTTCAACATGGTACCTCATGGCAAAGAACTCTCTGAGGATCTGAAAAAACAAATTGTTTCTCTACATAAAGATGGTCTAGGCTATAAGAAGATTGCCAAGACCCTGAAACTGAGATGCAGCACGGTGGCCAAGACCATACTCAACAGGAAGAACCGTTTATCAGCTTTTCCTCTACTCGGGTCTGCAGCCCTGAGTAGAGGAGAGCCGATTGGCTGCTCTCCTGATGGGGGGGCAGCGCTGAACATTTATCAGTGCAGCCCCCTCAGGATCACCACACTGGACCGCCAGGGAGCCAACCAGGACCACCAGGGAGCCCCCCCAGGGACAACATTAGGAGGCCACCCATGGACCACCAGGGAGAAGACCTGGAGGCCACCCAGGGACCAACAGGGAGCCCACACTAGACCACCAGGTAAGGGGCATACAGTGCACTGTAGGGATGGCACTGTGCCCATATGTGATGCCTGCCAGTGCCATCCCTATCAGTGCAATATGCACCAGTGCCCACCAGTGCCATGTACCAGTGCCCACCAATGCCTACCTGTGGCATCTATCAGTGCCCACCTGTGCCACCTATCAGTGCCCAGCAGTGCCACATATCAGTTCCACCTATCAGTACCTATCAGTGCCCAGTGTCACCTATCAGTGCCGCCTATGAGTGCCCATCAGTGCTGCATATCAGTGCCCGTCAGTGCTGCCTATCAGTGCCCATCAGTGCTGCATATATGTGCACCATCATCAGTGCCACCTTATCAGTGCCACCTCATCAGTGCCAATCTGTACTGCCTCATCAGTGCCATCAGTGTAGCCTCATCAGTGCCCATCAGTGTAGCCTCATCAGTGCCCATCAATGTAGCCACATCAGTGCCCATCAGTGAAGGAGAAAATGTACATATACAAAGTTTTGTGATAGAAATTCAAATTTTTCGGTATTTTTTTATTTGTAGCGCAAAAAATAAAAACTGCAGGGGTGATCAAATACCACCAAAAGAAAGCTCTATTTGTGGGAACAACATGATAAAAATGTTGTTTGGGTACAGCGTCGCATGCCCGCAAAATTGTCATTCAAAGTGCAACAGCACTGAAAGCTGAAAATTGGTCTGGGTGGGAAGTGTTCTAAGTGCCTGGTATTGAAGTGGTTAATACAAATGAGTATAATTTCAAACTCATATTAAATTACCATCCTGCTCAAGTTACCTTCCTAGATCTTCAGATATATGTA
>BLSH010238202.1:4344-17754 GCA_018402905.1 Glandirana rugosa
GGGGGCTTGTGTTGATAAAAAAGGAGGAATTAACATGGAAACATTAATTATTATAGCAGTTCAGTGTGGCATTGCAACCAACAACAGTCTGATGGAGTCTTATCTAATATATATAAGTTCTAGACATTTTTTTCTTTATAGTCAAACATAGACCACCTCATTGTGACCCTCATTCATACCAGACTCATATTTTGTCCTATTTTTGCTAGAAATGTGAGTTTTTAAAAATCTAAATCAAGCTGTTCTCTGCAATTTTTCTCTTTGCCACCAATATTTCCACATACACTATATTGTCAAAAGTATTAGGGCAAAAAATACGCACAAGAGAAAAAACTAGAAAGTGCGCTGATCAACAGTTCCGTATCGCCCTCCAGCTGGCTATTGGTGATAATTAAAAAGGTCAAAGGGTGCCGCTGCTCTCTATGGATCCTCTGGGTGGCAGGAACTCATCTAGATAAAAACACAAAAGAAGAGAGCGCAAAGCCACCCTAGTGTAATTCTGCTTTAATATAAAGCTAAAAACACTACAATGGTCAAACTCACATTGTGTGAAGATAGATACAGCATAGGGATTCCACTGTGGCTGCACTAATATAACCACCTCAAGATCCCGATCAGGGACTATCCATCACCACGATCGATGTGCAGATCCTAGTGTGCATGTGCCCAGCCCAGCCGGTGCTGAGCTCCGAGGACATATAAACCCACATGAGTGGGATACAGGGGGGATGAGAGTGTGGACGTCACACAGTTTCCAATGACAATGCGTTTTGGAGGTGTGACCTCCTTCCTCAGGTGACCTCAATGTGAGTTTGACCATTGTAGTGTTTTTACCTTTACCATATTAAAGCCGAGTTACACTAGGATGGCTTTGCTCTCTTCTATTTTGTGTTTTTGTCTAAAACTATTGGGACGCCTGCCTTAACCTGATTGTTTCATCATTTGCAGTTTGTGTACCATGGGTGGGGGGAGGGGGTTACTATTGAAAATTTTCCCTTAAAAAATGTTAGCTTGCCTCAAAACAAAACAACAAAAATATACACTATATTACGAAAAGCATTGGGACACCTGCCTGCATACGAACTTTAATGGCAGCCCAGTCTTAGTCCGTAGGGTTCAATGTTGAGTTGACCCACCCTTTGCAGCTATAACAGCTTCAATTTTTCTGGGAAGGCTGTCCACAAGGTTTAGGAGTGTCTATGGGAATGTTTGACCATTCTTCCAGAAGCACATTTGTGAGGTCAGGCACTAATGTGGGACGAGAAGGCCTGGCTCGCAGTCTCCACTCTAATTCATCCCAAAGGTGTTCTGTCGGGTTGAGGCCAGTCAAGGTCCTTCACCCCAACCTCTCTCATCCATGTCTTTATGGACCTGGCTTTGGGCACTGGTGCACAGCTATGTTGGAACAGGAAGGGGCCATCCCCAAACTGTTCCCACAAAGTTGGGAGCATGAAATTGTCCAAAATGTCTTGGTATGCTGATGCCTTAAGAGTTCCCTTAACTGGAACTAAGGGGTCAGCTCCTGAAAAACAACCCTGCACCATAATCCCCCCTCCACCAAATGTTTTGGACCAGTGCACAAAGCGAGGTCCATAAAGACATGGATGAGTGAGTTTGGGGTGCATTAAGTTCTCTGACCTGCACAGAGTCCTGACCTCAACTTGACAGAACACCTTTGGGATGAATTAAAGGTTAGGGTTGGAGGCTTGGGTGTACTTGGAGTGGATTTAGGGTTAGGGCTGGAGGTTTGGATGTACTTGGAGTGGGATTAGGGTTAGGGTTGGAGGTTTAGGTGTACTTGGAGTGGGATTCGGCTACTAGGTCAGGGATAAGGTAAGGTTTGGACGTCCGGGGAGACTGCGAGCTAGGCTTTCTCGTTCAACATAAGTGCCTGATCTCACAAATGCTCATCTGGAAGAATGGTCAAATATACCCATAGTCACACTCCTACACCTTGTGGACAGCCTTCTCAGAAGATTTGAGGCTGTTATACTTGGAAAGGGTGGGCAAACTCAATATTGAACCCTACTGACTAAGACTGGATGCCATTAAAGTTCATGTGCGTGTAAAGGCAGGCGTCCCAATACTTTTTGTAATATAGTGTATATTTTTTTTGAGGAAAGCTAACATTTTGTAAGGGGAAATTTTCAATAATAACCCCCCATGGTACACAAACTGCAAATGATAAAACAATCAGCTATTTAACCATTTCCTACACTACATACACATTAAGAAGTTATAAAAACACTCATCCAACCAGGGCTTGCCAATAATAGGGTCAGAACGGGCATGGTGTGCCAAGAGACCCCAGACATGAGGCATGCTCTAGGGATTTAATGAGTTAATCTTTTTTTTTCAGGATGTCAAATTCCCTTACTGGAAGTTTTATATAATCCCAAATTGGTGGTGATGCAGTTGTCTCCTTTGTTAAAGGCATCAGAGCCAAATGCAAGATAACCCAAGTCTGCATATGAAGTGTGTCATACGGGACGGGACGGGACAGCCTGAGCAGAACGAGGTCAGTGGTGGAGATGCCGTCTCTGTACTTGAAGAACTGAGAAAAGGTTTGTTGAGAATTTTTATAGATGTTAATAAAACAATGTTCGGCCAATCTCATAGGAAGGCCTGGTGAGGTTGTGACTTAACCCCTTCCCCCCTAAGGGTAAAACAAATCTTAATTCTTGAGCCCAATTTTGCGACTTTGACATTTCTTAGTAAAACCGTACATACCATCACAACTACTTTGTACATTCAGGTGGATTATATTGTGTTTCTTTCAGGACAAATTGGGTTTCCATTTGGTGGTAATTGGTAATGGATATCTTCAGATTTTTTTATTATCTTAGAAAAACTGGCCCAAAATAGTAAAAAAAGCATTTTTTTTAAATGTAACTGTATATTTCTTGCTACTACCATAACTTACCACCAAAGAACAGCCCAAAATAAATTCCCCTACCCCAGACAATCGCAGAGATATCACATATATATTAGTTGTTGTTTGTACCCACAGTACAACCCATAAACAATGGTGTGCATTTTTCTTTTTTTACCTAAAACACACTGACACTGATTGCAAGCCTCCTGACCCCTCTGACACTCTAGGTTCAGTCATATTAGAGAATAATGGAACAAGACACACAATTCTTTAGTGACACCTCTATATTAGTGACACCTTTTCGCTGCCAGGCCCTGCACCCCACTTTTAAAATCAGCTGGCTAAACCATTTTTGCAATCTTTGCATTGCTGTTTTATTTTTCCCTTACGGCTTTCAGAGTTTGTAAGAGAACCCCCTCCCCCAACCATATATTTTCTGAAAGCACATGACCAGGAGAATGAAAATAAGGCGCAACATATTTTTAGGGCCCAATGGTATTTGCACAAATGTTTATCAAATCAAATATTTTGCTAAAAATATACTAAAATCATTATTAACATTTAAAACCACAGCAAATTTTTACAAAATCCCTACTACATATAAATCTAACCTGTATTGAGTTAATAAATAACAAATATTTGTACATTTTAAATTGTGCCTCTTTGCAAAATGGTGAAACTTGAACCCCCCAAGCCATATATTTTCTGAAAGCACATGACCTGTAGAATAAAAAAAAGTGCTGGAGAGCGCATGCGCGGGAGCTCCAGGATGGTCGCATAATCCGCAAGCTCTGCACCCATTCCGGCCGTCGGATCCCCGGGCTGACACAGCATTCGGCCAGCTCGCCCTGGACAGAAGGGAACAGGTCCCAGAGCAACTCACCACCCACCGACCGTCAGCGGACCGACCCACAACAGGAATTCGGCACCGCAGACTGAGGAGAGGCTGCCGCTGGGGTGTACTAAGATGGCCGTGGCCGCGGCCTAACAACTGTTAGCAACCCCATCTCTGGTTGGAATCAGCCCAGACCTTCACCTGGGGCATTCTTACCACCCTCCAGTAACTGGGATCAGAAGTCTCCCCGAGGCCAATCACTACAGGGCCCTCCTTCACCCACAGCAGGCCCCAGTGTGAGCTAGGGTGTACTAATATGGCCGCCGTTTAGGCCTAGTGTGCTCCCAAGCCCCCAGAACAACAAGCCTACAGCCTGCTCTCTGCACATAGAGGATTGGTCATCTCTTTCTCCTACTGGACTCCCTCCAGATCACTGTCCTAGAGCAAGGTCAGTTGTCCTCTTTCTCACACTCCAGCATCAGTGCCTTGCCTTGCCCTCATGTAAAAAACAGGGATGAGCAGGTGAATAGGCCACAGTATCACATTCTGCAATTATCGGACGGTTAATAGTCTGCAACTTCCAGGACACTATTTGAAGTAAGAACCTTATCAGCGACCTGCATGCCGGGAGTGAATGTCAGGAGGGCGCTATCACACCTCTTCTCTGACCCTGAACGAATCCCTCCCTCCGACATGACCACAATTGGGGCTCCCACTCCATCCACACCCCAGGAGGCTTCCGTGGATCACAGACCCATTATCTCTCCAGCTACCCTTACCCTTACACCCGGACCCAATCTACCCAGTCACCATACCTTCTTGGCCTCCCCTGCCTCCACTGAATCACTCATACGCCGAACAAAGGAAAAATCTCTGTTATCTCCGGCATTAAGACCACTCAGCAAGACTTGAATAACCCCAGCCCCATAATTCAAGAACATCTCTGTAACACTGCAGATTTATTCATCAAATTCTCCAATCTTCTGGAGCGCAGACTGGCGAACACAGCAGCAAAAATTGCGGGGGATATTAAAGCGGACTTTCATAATCTCGGGACTAGAATGGACACCATTGAACAAAAAATGGATTTCACGGTAGCCAGAACCAACCAAAACTCGGATCACCTACAAGTTTTACAGGATCAGCTTGACACCGCCCTTGCAAGAATTGACGACCTGGAAAACAGATCACGAAGATACAACTTTGGAGTAAGGGGTCTCCCGGAATCTATAACGGAAGTTAGCCCTGCAATCCAGGACCTGATCCAATCCATCATCCCAAATATACCCAGCCATAGATTAGAGCTGGACAGGGCCCATAGATCACTTGGTCCCCAAAGGAAAGATGGATCCCCCAGAGACATTATAGTTAAGCCTCACTTTTATGCCGTCAAGGAGGAAATAATGAGAGCATCCAGGTCCAAACCGTCTATTTCCTGCATGGGGCACACTGTTCAGATGTTCGCGGACTTATCACCGAATACTATTCAAAAGAGGAGAGCCTTAAGACCGCTTCTTTCAGTGCTACAACGAGCAGAGCTCAAGTACTGGTGGGCCTTTCCGTTTGCAGTCAAATTCAATCTAAAAGGGAAAACATTCACCTTCTCCACCCTGGTGGAAGGTGAAAAACTCCTCCTGCAAATGAAGTTGATCACCCAAGAAGCTCCTATGGATCTTACTGACCCAGCTGGTTCCCACGCAAAGAGACCAACCCCATCCAGTCCAATCTCTCCGCTCTGGACCAAGTCTAAGAGCAAGAAGGCAAGAGACAACAGACCCCCATGATTCTCAGACTGGCCAATATAGCATTTTTTCAACTACATTGTATAGGTCCCTCTTGAGAATACGTAGGTTCCTTTCATAAAATTAGGAGTCGGTTGTGTTTCAAGGTCTTGTTGACTCCTCCCCTTTGTTTGTTGGCCACGGTATACTTCTGTTATAACTAATTAACTCTTCGGGACTCTTTTATTACATAACCTAGTTCAATCCCTCATGTTTTTAGAGTCTTTAAGCCTCCTTAATGTATCTAAACTTGGTTAGTTACTTATAGCCCTCACTAAATACATTCTTCCAGGGCTCCTCATTTTTGTTCTTCTATAGAAATTGATTCAGCCGGGGGGTAATACGGCCGGGGTGGGCCCCCATGTGCCTCTACTTATTCCAGGGAATTTCTAGAAACTCCTTGGAGTGAGTTGTCTGCTCAGATGGGTCAGATATTGGATTATTTTTTCTGTTCAATTAATGTTTTGTTCCCTCTTAGTAGGGCAAATGAAGCAGAACAGAGGGGGCTTTTTTCCCCCTCTGGATCTGACTTCTACAACTCTATACAGTTATTATTGTTTTGTTATTTTATCTTTCTTCTCTTTATTTCTTCCCCCTTTCTCTCCTTCTTGAAAAATCACCTAACCATTGTATTTGTCTGAGACGCCCCCAGGCACGCTGCTCGCGAAGCCGGGATCCTGGATCTCCTCGAGCTGTACACTACCCCATCAGGGACTTCCGAGAATAGGGTGAGTGCCGTAGTAACCATATGCCTCAAACCTCAAAAGCTCCATGGCTAAAACACTCCACAGACATCTTAGAATAGCAACCCATAATGTTCAGGGCCTAAACTCTCCTGTCAAACGGAGGAAAATATTCTCCCAATACAAAGCACTTAATCTAGATTGAGATATGTGGGGTACTGCGCAATCAAGATGAATAAAAATAAATAAAAATATAATATGATAGTATATAACAAAATACGCTTGATAAGTGCAATAAGACTGATAAAGTGCAAATAGTGCAAAATACTGATAAATATTCTCAATAATACACTCCCAATTCCAAAGTGCAACAGTGCGTGATAATGGTGCTAAATGGATAGTGTCCTAAACAATATAAAAATATATATAAAAGTGCCTCCTAAAAATAATCCACCTCAGTGCAACAACTAATATTCAATAATTTATCCTGAAGTAAATGTACTCAGAGTTCATAGTAGAAACTCTAAACAATATATATATATAGACGAAGTTCTTATTTTATCCACACGGTGGTGCTAAAGTGCAAAAGTCTAGTTGCTAGACACACAGTGCTGTCAATAGTGCAAAAAACACTGAACAGATGCTTTCAGACAGGTGACATGAGACCAGTGACACATCCACTCATGTCAGTGACCGAGGAGTCACTCTGGTTAGCCCCACTATGTGCCTCCAGATGGGCTCCTGTGCCCGTGTGTTCCACTCAGTGCTCACAGAGCGCTCACCTTAAAAAGGTGTAAATTACACCTTTTGCTGTAAGTCCAACAGCAGTGATTGGAACCATAGAAACTCGTCCTCCAAACGCCTCCAAAGCACCTCCTTAGAGTCCTACCACGTCCCTCCGATCCAACCAGTAAGTGGGATAGTGATCATCATTCATAAAGGGGATATAGAATATAGGCTCCCATAGTGAGTAGTTTAACAATCCACAATTTATTAAAGATAAAATCGCTGCTTACATGAAGTAAAATCAATATGGACATCAAAGTAATACAGGTGAATGCACCTCTCACCCGACTTCCGGTCTCGGGTCGCGGTTCCGGTCCCAGGCGTTACGTCACGGTCACGTGACTTCCTCAGGGATACCGGATTGGTGCTTAGTGTTGTCAATTTATCATGCTGTACAGGAAATGGCGCGGCCGCCATTTTCCTGTAGTCTTAGTACTCCATAATGTTGGTGGCCATTTTCCCTAGGTCTAATAGTGGATGGTGTGTCGGCCATTTCCTCTAGGTTTAATAATGGGTGGTGTGTCGGTCATTTTATTGTAGTCAAGAGTAAAGGGTAAATGTATCAATAGCCGCCATACTATTATGTAAAAAATTCGGAACGTTGCATTCGGCTAAGATAAATAACAAGGGCGCTGTAAACACTTAAACAGTGATTATGATCAAACGATCTGTGCCTATAAAGTAAGTCAGTTAGGTTGATTAATAACTCTATGCCTGTAAATCGATGGTCTGATGGTATATATACATGGGCACAAATAAGTTCATCATATTAGTTTAAAAGGCAAGGAACTATTGGACATATTATGGAACCAAAACGCAGTATAATAAATACAGAAAATGTTCATAAAAACATATGTATATATGGGGATAAATAAAATATAACGGATATATATTATAGATGATTAATTATTTTGTAAACTATAATGAAATATCAAAAGTCCCCTATATAGGCGTGATATATTAAATGTGTAACCATATTAACTATAAGCAATAAAAGTAGATAAAAATTGATAACAATAAATATTATATGGGAATTTATAAATTAAAAATTAAAATTATAATAAAAGTTAAAAAAATATTGAAAAAGAGACCAATACCGGAAATGGGATGGGAGGCTCACAAAAACAATAATACATATTACTATACAATCCAAATACGCACATATCCTGTAGGGGAGGGGTAATGTAGGTCTAAACTAACATAAAGCCCCCCTTCCACCCCTTATAAGTCTAATCAGTAGTTGCTCAAAAAGCAGTTAAGGTCAAACTCTACGTTCATACCCCTAGGTTGTAATGTCCCCAGGGTATAGATCCACCTAGATTCTTTCTGGCTTAAAGTCCTTACTTTATGACTTCCCCTCCATGATTTGTTATATTTTTCTATTGCCCAGAATTGAAGGTGTGAGGGGTCTCTGTTATGTACTTGTGCAAAATGTTTTGAGACACTATGTTTCGGGAAACCTTTGAGTATGTTCTTGACATGTTCTTTAATTCTTACTTTCAGTGCTCTCTTTGTTCTCCCGACATATTGTAGGTGACATGAGCATTGTAGTACATAAACTACGCCTTCCGTGTTACATCCTATAAACTCTTTAATAGGGTATGTATGTCCGGTAGTTGTGGACGTGAACTCCAGTTTCTTTTTAGTTCCATTGTTTGTATGTTTACATGCAAAACATTGTTTGCATGAGTAGAATCCTATGCCTGTGAAAAAGGTAAAGTTCCTTTTGGGTGGATGTTCTATCCCATTTTTGGCTAGTATATCCCTCAGTCTAGGGGCTCTTTTGTATACAAAGGAGGGTCTCTCTGGTAAAATAGACTGTAGGTGTCTATCACCCTTCAGTATGTGCCAATGTTTCAGCACCAGTTTTTCAACTTCCTTATGCTGGACATTGAAGTCCAGAATAATGGGTGGGGCTTCCGGAAATGTGGGTGTTTGTTTTTTGTTTGTGTTAATCATTGCTTCTCGATTCATTTTTTTAATCTCCTCTATTTGTTTTTCAATGATGTTTTTTGAGTAACCTTTATCAATGAATCTTTTCCCTATTAGGTTGGCTTGAGTCACATAGTCCTCTTCTGTGGTGCAGTTTCTACGAACTCTTATCATCTGGCCTTTTGGAATGTTATATAACCATGGTTTGTGATGGCAACTTTTGGTGAACAAATAGCTATTCCTATCCACCTCTTTAAAATGGGTCTTTGTTATAAGTTTATTTCCTTCTAGTCTGATCTCAAGATCCAAAAAATGGATCTGTTTCTCATGTATTGTCCATTCTAGTTTTATATTTCTGTCATTCATATTCAATTCGTTCAGGAATTTCGTTAGATCTTCCTTGTTGCTGTTCCAAATGATTAATACATCATCAATGTATTGTTTGTATAATGTGAGCTCCGGGGGTGTATCATTAAATATACTCTCTTCCTCCCACTGGGCCATAAATGCGTTGGCCACACATGGTGCAAATTTGGCACCCATGGCAACTCCTGTTATCTGCTTGTAGAACTAATTGTTTTTCAAACAAAAGTCAATGCACTTGACTAAATATTTACGTTGTGAGCATTGAAGTTGACTGTATTTCCTCAGGACCCACTTAGTTGCTTCACATGCTTGATGGTGTTTAATCACCATGTACAGGGACGACACATCGGCAGTTGCCAGTATAGTCCTCCCTTCCAGTACCGGTGTCTCTCCTATAATTTGTAGTACATGTTTGGTGTCTTTCAAAAACGCATTCGTAGATTGTACTGCTGGTTGGAGGAATGAATCAATATATTGTCCCAGTCGTGAAGTGAGGGAGTCTATTCCATTCACTATCGGTCTTCCAGGTGGATTCACTTCATCTTTGTGTATTTTTGGAATGGTGTATATGACTGGGACCCTGCATGATTCTGGTATCAAATATTTAGCCTCCTTTTTATTCAGTATGTCCTTCTTTGTGCCTAGTTGGACTATTTTCTCCAATTCTTTCCTAATTTGGAAAGTGGGATTGCCTAGGAGTTTCACATATGTATTCACATCCTCTAATTGTCTCTCAATTTCCATTAGATATTTCTCTTTGGATTGTAAAACTACACCTCCACCCTTATCCGCAGGTCTGATTACAAGGTCTTTCTTTTTTATTAATTCTTGTATCCCTTTTTTGATGTATTTTGGATCCGATACTTTCTTTATTTTGAGTTCTTCTAGGTCATGGAGTACTAGTTTCTTAAATACTTCTATGTGTTGATTATCGTGTACCTGAGGGTTAAACAATGACTGATTCCTCAGCGTACTATATATGACTTTGTCATTCTCATTGGTTCTCACTTCCATATTTGTCCGGGGGTTGCTTAGTAAATATTTTTTTATATTAATCTTTCTTATATACTTTTGGATACCTATATATGTATCAAACTTGTTGAGTTTTTTTACTGGTGCATGTTTCAGGCCTCTATCCAGTACTTTTATTTCTTCTGTGGTAAGTGAGTATGTGCTAAGGTTGAAAATGCCCTCCCCTATTGGTCTCTTTTTCTTTTGGGCTCTCTTGCCCGCTCTGCATCCTCTCTTCCTTCCATTTTTCTTGGGGAGTCTTCCCTTGGTCTGCGTCTTGGTGATCTCTGTTTTTCTTGTGGGTATCTTCTTGGTGACCCGTGTTGGCTCTGGTATTGTCTCCTGGGTGTTTGTTCCCTCCTGCCTCGGTCTAAAAAAGAGTTCCGATATTGTTCCTGATAAGGTTGTTGGTAGTATGATTGATTATATTGGGGATCTTTATATTCACAAATAGGGTCATACCTATTGTACGTGGGTACCAGGCTCCTTTCCCTATAACCATAGTAATCTCAATGTCTCGGTGGAGCAGCATAGTCTCTATCTGGTCCTCCATTCCTATTCCAGCTGGGAATGAGTGGATGTGTCACTGGTCTCATGTCACCTGTCTGAAAGCATCTGTTCAGTGTTTTTTGCACTATTGACAGCACTGTGTGTCTAGCAACTAGACTTTTGCACTTTAGCACCACCGTGTGGATAAAATAAGAACTTCGTCTATATATATATATATTGTTTACAGTTTCTACTATGAACTCTGAGTACATTTACTTCAGGATAAATTATTGAATATTAGTTGTTGCACTGAGGTGGATTATTTTTAGGAGGCACTTTTATATATATTTTTATATTGTTTAGGACACTATCCATTTAGCACCATTATCACGCACTGTTGCACTTTGGAATTGGGAGTGTATTATTGAGAATATTTATCAGTATTTTGCACTATTTGCACTTTATCAGTCTTATTGCACTTATCAAGCGTATTTTGTTATATACTATCATATTATATTTTTATTTATTTTTATTCATCTTGATTGCGCAGTACCCCACATATGTCAATCTATATTTATTACTGTGTTATATAAATAGGTATTGCAGCGGTCAGAATTTTCTATTTGATTATTTATATTATTTATTTTATTTATTGAATATTGCATATTCACAAATCACAGATAAATATCGAGTTTGTATTTACACAAAGGTAGCGCGGAAGACTATACACATTATTCAGCTTGCACATTTATCACACACACACTTCCGCAGCAACCATGGATATCTTTAATTACTTAGACCAGAGACAGGTCAATCTTGAAGAAGTGTTTAACACACAGAATCAACCCAGAGACAATAACATAGAAACCCTTATGCGGAAGTTGGGACACAATATGGAGAAAAAGGTATCCCTGTGGTGGGACATTAATACCTTTGACCAATATTTAAAGGAAAATATAGTCCCAAGAAGAATCCGCTGGGATTTACCACCTAATGATGGTCTCATGGATAAAGAATCCGTGGACGAATGGTTCGAGTTCTTTAATAATAAGAGCCTAGAGGCAGTAAGATTCTTACTTAAAAGGAAACAAAAGAAAATGAGATTGATAGAGCAACAGATCATGACCCACAAAACTGAACTGGACCCTCATAAAGAGACAGGGGATTATAAAAAACTGTCCACACAATTGAACAAAGACATGATTGCAAAAGATCTAGAAGTTCAACAGAGAAAAACAAAGAAATATCAGAGAGATATTGCGGACTACAGGTCCAATCAAGTCTTTAAGTGGCAAAATAAACTGGAAGAGTTACAATCTCTGTCAACCCAGACTACACCAGAGAAAGAAGTGAGAATACAACAAAGTAATTCGAATCATACATACAATCCAACACCTCGGAAAAGAGATATGAGAGACCCCCATCCCACCACACCTAAATGGAACTAAGGGAAAAGAGTTGAATATTACAATACTCCACAGTCACAATATGGACAATATCGACAGTGGCAAAGGACTCCAAGAAACAATTTTAGAAGACCCTGGCAAAGACAACCAAGAAGGCCATATCCCAGCTGGAATAGGAATGGAGGACCAGATAGAGACTATACTGCTCCACCGAGACATTGAGATTACTATGGTTATAGGAAAAGGAGCCCGGTACCCACGTACAATAGGTATGACCCTATTTGTGAATATAAAGATCCCCAATATAATCAATCATACTACCAACAACCTTACCAGGAACAATATCGGAACTCTTTTTTAGACCGAGGCAGGAGGGAACAAACACCCAGGAGACAATACCAGAGCCAACACGGGTCACCAAGATACCCACAAGAAACACAGAGATCTCCAAGACGCAGACCAAGGGAAGACTCCCCAAGAAAAATGGAAGGAAGAGAGGATGCAGAGCGGGCAAGAGAGCCCAAAAGAAAAAGAGACCAATAGGGGAGGGCATTTTCAACCTTAGCACATACTCACTTACCACAGAAGAAATAAAAGTACTGGATAGAGGCCTGAAACATGCACCAGTAAAAAACCTCAACAAGTTTGATACATATATAGGTATCCAAAAGTATATAAGAAAGATTAATATAAAAAAATACTTACTAAGCAACCCCCGGACAAATATGGAAGTGAGAACCAATGAGAATGACAAAGTCATATATAGTACGCTGAGGAATCAGTCATTGTTTAACCCTCAGGTACACGATAATCAACACATAGAAGTATTTAAGAAACTAGTACTCCATGACCTAGAAGAACTCAAAATAAAGAAAGTATCGGATCCAAAATACATCAAAAAAGGGATACAAGAATTAATAAAAAAGAAAGACCTTGTAATCAGACCTGCGGATAAGGGTGGAGGTGTAGTTTTACAATCCAAAGAGAAATATCTAATGGAAATTGAGAGACAATTAGAGGATGTGAATACATATGTGAAACTCCTAGGCAATCCCACTTTCCAAATTAGGAAATAATTGGAGAAAATAGTCCAACTAGGCACAAAGAAGGACATACTGAATAAAAAGGAGGCTAAATATTTGATACCAGAATCATGCAGGGTCCCAGTCATATATACCATTCCAAAAATACACAAAGATGAAGTGAATCCAATAAATCGGAGGAAAAATAAGTCATACAGGAAGAA
>BLSH010238223.1:25527-47558 GCA_018402905.1 Glandirana rugosa
ACATTACATGTCCCCAGGTCACCACGGACGGACTATGGTGTTGTGGCTGGCGATGGGGGAGTGACAGAAAAAATTCTCATTCACACAATCCGGGAGATTGCCCGGGCCCCCCTGACAAGCCAAGGGCCCCGGTACGGCAGGTACTGGCCTATCAGCAGCCCTGCACACCACTGGACCCCTGTACATTACACAGACCCCCATACCACTGGACCCCTGTACATTACACAGCACCCCCATACCACTGGACCTCTGTACATTACACAGCCCCCACACCACTGGACCCCTGTACATTACACAGCACCCCACACCACTGGACCCCTGTACATTACACAGACCCCCATACCACTGGACCCCTGTACATTACACAGACCCCCACACCACTGGAACCCTGTACATTACACAGCCCCCACACCACTGGACCCCTGTACATTACACAGACCCCCCATACCACTGGACCCCTGTACATTACACAGCACCCCACACCACTGGACCCCTGTACACAGCCCACACCACTGGACCCCTGTACATTACACAGACCCCCATACCACTGGACCCCTGTACATTACACAGACCCCCACACCACTGGACCCCTGTACATTACGCATGGCTTCCCGGATGTGACGTTCGTTCATCCCACAATAGCACGCTACCCTGCTACCCCCACACCACTGGACCCCTGTACATTACACAGACCCCCACAGCTCTAGACCCCCTGCAATGTTACAGACCCCCTCACACCTCTGCTCCTTCTTACCTTGCTGGTGCAGAGGAGTAGAAACAGCAGTGTTGAACAGAGGATGGGGCCTGCTGGAGTTAACTTTTATGTTAACACGCTAATGATTGGTTGCTAGGACCGCCTAGCAACCAATCAGCTGCTGGTTAACATAGAAAGTTAACTCCAGCAGGCTCTGTCCTCTGCCAACTCCTCTCCCTGTCTCTCTCTCCCCCACTGTACAGGAGGAGAGAGAGGGTTTACTGTCTCCCACTCGGCCGCTGCAGCTGTTCTGTCAGCGCGGCGGCCGACTCTGCATGTCACCCAGCCGGGTAGCGGTATGTTCCGCACCCAGCCCCAGGCATCCCCGCACTTGTTTCACTTCACTGGGGGGGGGGGGGGCGGCGCCAACCTGACACCCCCCCGTGTCTATCGAGCCTCTCCCTGGCGACTCTGTCAAGTCATTATTACATTGGACAGTGCTATAAAAATGCACTAATCAATGTATAAATGACACTGGCAGGGAAGGTGTTAAACACTAGGGGGCCATCAAGGGGTTAACTGTGTTCCCTGGGTGTGTTCTAACTGTAGGGGGGATGGGCTTACTGGCACATGACAGAGATCACTGGGAACAGTAGATCTCTGTCATGTCGCCTGTCTGAACGGGGATCGGCCTTCACATAGGCAGATCCCTGTTCTGCCTCTGCACTAGGTGATCGCGGGTCGCCAGCGGACATCGAGTCTGCCCGTCGCGCGGGCATGCTCCCGCAGCCTGCAGCGGGTGCGAGTGTGCACCACCGGGAGTTGCCGTACAGCTATGGAGATTCTTGCAGGAAAGCCAACCTTCCGCCATATAACAGCAGCTGGTCGGCAGCCAATCCCTGGTCAGTGGAGTGAGTGACCAGCAAGGGGCTGAGAAGGGTATAAATAGGCTGGGACCCAGAAAAGAGGCCTCTTGTTCAGTGGGAATTAAGACCCAGCCTGAGGGCTGTGGCCTCCTTGGGAGTTTACTTGCAGCTGAAAGAATGCTTTTTGGGGTTTTGGCTTCTGCTTGGCTGGGGGTCCTCTGGCCTAGCCTTCTGAATTTCCGCTGCAAGCTCCTCTAAGGATCCAGGACACAGGCAATCCAAGTACAGAAGCTGACTGATACTGCAGGCAGCTACACAGTATTCAGAACACAGTGAGTACCAGTCTTATGGACAGTGGCGGCCGCAAGCACCCCCCCCCCAGCATTAGACAGACTGACCTTAGGAGGCAGCAGTGGCAGCCCGTGCATTGAGGGCGCACGGGCGCCGCCCCCTATCCCTGCTGCCGCCCCTTATCCTTGCACCCAGTCCCTTTTAGTACGCCGGGTGCATGGATTTCTATGGCGGGGATATGCGGGGGGGGGGTGTTTGTTGAAGCACCTGATTAGAGCCAGAGGCTCTAATAGGCTTCAAAATAGGGTGGGCTCGGGGAGTAGAGAGTACGCCCTGATCCCACCCAATTGTGTGACCATAGCAAATTAATTTTCGCTATTTTCATACTACAGTGCTTCCCTGCCAATCAGGAGTCAGGTTGGTGAGACCTGTTTCGCGATTGGCCAAAGCGCCAGGCGATCCTATTGAATGCCTAGCGCATTGGAAGGGGAGACACTGGAGCTACTGCTGCCTGTAAAGCCGCATGGAGGAGAAGAGGAGAGCACAGCACACCACACTGTCAGCAGCATGCCCTCAACCAGTAGGTGTCAGTCTTGCCAGACCTCCCGCGGGGTAGGGGGCGGGGGTAGCAGCTGCCAGTGCCTCGAGCCCTCGGCCGCCCCTGGTGCGGGGGGGGGGATTGCATCCGTGCTGACCAGCCGCCACTGCCTGACGCTGAGCTTTTTACCCTGAGGCTGAGCTGTATACCCTGAGGCTGAGCTCTATACCCTGAGGCTGAGCTTTATACCCTGAGGCTGAGCTGTATACCCTGAGGCTGAGCTTTATATGCTGAGCTGTATACCCTGAGGCTGAGCTGTATACCCTGAGGCTGAGCTGTATACCCTTATCTGTGATGTGGATGGTATACCCCATTGGAATCCATGCATCCGGTGCCCTGCATGTAGATTAGGGACTGGGTGCATGGATTAGGGGGGCAGTGCCCTGCGGCCTGTATGGATGGGCCGCCACTGCTTCTGGGTCTGGAGACTTTTCTTGGCCTCTTTTGGGAGAGCTTTTCCTTTTGTACATTCAAGATTATGCTTTTGCTGAGGAGTCCCTGTTTAGTACCAGCTTACCATCATTCTAAAAGAGGGTGTCTGTCCTCACCCTCAAGAAATAGTTTAATTTTAGTGTCCTCTACTGTAAGTTGTTGAAGTTGGTAGGAGTATCTCTAGGCTCACCCTCGCCCTATCCTGGTTCTCTAACAACAAAAAGACATGTGCAGCCTGTTCACTGACCCCAGTGACTGTGAAATACCATGTGCCTGGCTGCTGTGTGGCTATCAAGGAATGGAACCTGGGACAAAATAGCCAGACCAGTCCTGGGTCTGCGCTACATTATGTTTTAGTGTCTAGGGGGTATGATGATGGGTGAATTTATTGTAAACATAAGATCATGTGTATATATATTTGCCTTGTCACTGTATGAAGAGGAGTTGACGGCACCCAGGATTCTCCCCCATGCAGATTGAGGGGCTATGGGATGCTTGTCATATATGTAGTGATGATCCCGACCCCTAGAGGCCTAATGGTGACCTCCAGAGTTAGGGAGAGCTGACCTCCTTCATAGTGTGGGTTACTAGGCATAGCGGGTGTAGTGCGGATAGAGTAAGTGGGGCACCAGACACTTTGAGAATGCAAAGAAAGAGATGTATTATCTCTTAATAGAACTGTGGAGAGAGGGTTAGGGCTTGGACACCCTTAGGCAGATGCAAAACACTTGGCAGACTCAGAGACAGGAATAGGAAGTGAAAAGAGCTATACAGTTCAAGGGCTTTTAAGCTGGATTGCAGCAAACTTCATCTGTAGATTCTCCTATAACAACTGAACTTGTAACTTCCATGCAGATCCGCACACTTGATTCACAGTGTCCCTGGTTGCAGATCTTCCCTCACATCTCAGACTCTTACTGTAGATTTTTTCAGTGAGCTCCAAGTCTCTCGCTAGACTCTTCTGATCCCAACAGCTGATGGATCCCTTGAGCTCCTCCACAACTAGCCCGCTGTGGCTTCCAAGTGTCACCCACACTGTCCCGCTGGGTCCCTGACTTGATTCTGCTGAAGCTTTCCCAACTTCTTCACCGTCCCCAGCTAGTGAAAAAGGCTGCTCTGGTACTTCTTCAGTCTCCACTGAACCTGGCCTCTGATAACAGGAGAGGTTGTCCCCTTTACCTCTGACTCTGATTCTCACTTACTTCTGTTGACAGCAGTGGTCGTCTCTGACAGCAACTGCTTTCCTTCACCAGTGGCAACAACTTGGTACTGTCGGCAGATCCCTGCAACATGGTTAGGCTTGAAGCTTGAAGCCCCAACTCCATGCCTGCTTCTAACCTGGATAGTCCTCAGACCGCCTATCAGCCAGGTGCTCCCAGATAGGCCTCAGGCTCCTGGCCTAGCAGCCGGGAGCTTTTGACCCACGTCCACCCAGACAGCCGTCCAGGTGGCACAGAACCCTGATCACCTGACCCTTCCCAAATAAATAGGCTCTCCCAGCAGGCCAAGGGGCAAAAGACCCCTGCCAATTGGTTGAGACAACCTATCCACTCCTAGTTTGGGTTAACTAGTTTGGGTTAACTATGCCCCTTGTCAATTTATCGACCACAGGCAACAATGCTACCCAGTGACAGAAGAGAGAGGTGCATCAATCCCTGATTTAGGAAAGGGTCAGTGGATCTCTCTAACAATCAGCCAGGCTGGTTACCACCTAGCAAATGAAATTTGTTAGCAACCCTGCCTAACACCAGGGTGCTACATATATATGGAGGAGACTGGATTTTTAGCTTTCACTAGGACTAGTAAATGCTGGCTGAGGGCTGGTTCACACCACAAAAAACACACTCCAGATCTATTCCTGATGCATTTCTGCATGCGTGTTTTTAATACATTTTTTACACGTTCCGGTGTGCTTTTGATGCGTTTCCAGATGCATTTTTTTATTCCTTTTTCCTGTGTTATTTTCACTGTACTGGGGTCTGGTGCCTTTTTTGATGCGTTTCAGTGCATTCCAGTGCATTTTTATGCGTTTTACCACATTCCAGAAAAGTCAAGTGCAGAAAAAATGCAGCATGTTCTACTTTTTTTCTGGAACTGGAGCACACTGGAACTGACCGCACTGGTGTGAGCTATGATATTGAAAACCATATAGCCTACATTCCATGCTTTTTTGATGCAGAAAAAAAAACACAATGAACTGCATATGGTGTGACCTGGCCCTGAGATCTCAAATCCTGGGTCTATGACCAGTGCACCTACATTGTGTAGAAGTGCACAGCCCTCAATTTATGGGTACTGACTAGCGTTCCAGGCTCCATTCAAGGGCAGGCATGTACTGGCCATTGGGCACTGGCTTAGTGGGCCGGTTCAGGGACAGATAGCCTGACAAAGTAATGGCTGCTCGAGTCACACAGCCTTTACTTTGAGCACTGCTGTACTGTCTATAAGCAGGGGTAGGCTGGTAAAAGGAAGGGGCAGGTGCATTGGGCTGGGCGGTATAATTTGCTGTAGAGAGGGGGCGCAGGTTAAGTGCCGGCATTGCTTCCTACAGTACATACTAGCTGGCTCCACTAGCTGTGCACTGTAGTCGTCTCTCTCTCTCTCTCTCTCTGTACCTTACTCTGTGTCTGTAACAATGTGTTGAGTGCGCTCCTGCACGCAGCACAAGCACCACCCATCATCCCCGTCTGTCAGCGCTGTCACTTCCCCCCCCCAAGGTGCTTTGTAGTCCCATCCAGGTGGCGTGACGGGGGGAGTGTAGGGAGCTGCTGCCAAAGCTGCAACCAAGAGGAACCACCAAGGAGGAACCAGCAAGTTCAGCAACAAATTCCGTAAGCAGGCACTAAGCTAAGCTGAGTGTCAGTGATAATGAATGATTGCCTTGCCATGCCATCCCATCCCATACTCAGCCATCCCATCCATCCCCATCCATGCTCAGCCATCCTCATCTACACTTAGCCATCCCAATCCACGCTTGCCCATCCTCATCCACGCTCAGCAATCCACGCTTATCCATCCCCATCTACACTCAGCCATCCCCATCCATCCTCATCCATGCTCAGCCATCCCCATCCACGCCCAGCCATCCCCATCCACGCCCAGCCATCCCCATCCATGCTCAGCCATCACCAGCCACGCTCAGTCACCCCCATCCATGCTCAACCATCCATGCTCAGCCATCCTCATCCGCGCTCAGCTATCCATGCTCAGCCATTCCCATCCATGCTCAGCCATCCCCATACATGCTCAGCCATCCCCATCCACGCTCAGCCATCCCCATCCATGCTCAGCCATCACCAGCCACACTCAGTCACCCCCATCCATGCTCAACCATCCATGCTCAGCCATCCTCATCCACGCTCAGCTATCCATGCTCAGCCATTCCCATCCATGCTCAGCCATCCCCATACATGCTCAGCCATCCTCATCCACGCTCAGCCATCCCCATCCACGCTCAGCCATCCCCATCCCCGCTCAGCCATCCCCATCCATGCTCAGCAATCCTCATCCACACTCAGCCATCCCCATCCACACTCAGCCATCCCCATCCACACTCAGCCATCAGATTCATACTGAGTGGGCCAGTCTGGATGAAGTCCAGGGCCAAATTTTTGTCCCAGTCCTGCCCTGTTCAAAAGAGGAGGTCTCTGCCTAGGGCCATGTTTGAGATTTGTCTTGAGATGAGACAGACAAGAGGCCTGAAGGCTGTGAGGCCACAGCAAGTCAGGAGGCTGGTATGAAGAAATGCTGAAAACCCCTTTGAGGGAAACCCTTTGTGTGATGTTTGGAATTTACAGTCAGTAAAAGTGGACAAGAAAGCCTGATACAAAGATTTTGGTTGGTACACTGGGTCATTGGACGTGCTTCCCTTCTAAAAATGCTAGATGCCTGGCTCTGTCTATGAATGTGTTTACATTTTACCTTGACCATTGGCTTCAAAGTATCTTCCAGATTATATCAAACTATACTGGTCTTTTCTTCAAAGTGTGACCTCATATCTTGTATTTATGTGCTATTCTGAATTTAAACATTGTGAATTATTGTAGCTCTAATGCTGTATGTCAATGTTCCTCATTTTTTCCAGCTGATTGAGCTTCATGTCTATCTTGTGCCAGAAGAAGTCTGGAACCCCAAATTAAATAAAGTAACCATAGATGTGATCTGGAGATTCATTTCACTTGGATTCATAAGGTGAGGACAATGCTTACCTGGAAAAGTCAATCGGTATGTGATAAACCAGCGCAACGGATGTGAGAGATTACTCTAATAAATTAAATCAGCACAGGTACTAGATCACAATAAATGTGAGAATCAATGTAGGTATAGTTATGTCCGTGCTGAAAAGTGATGAATAAAAAATAAGTTATAAATCATGAATATGTCTAATTAATATTATATGGAGCCTAAAACTGTGAATAAAGTGACAATGCAAACACAAATCCACTAAATAATTCTCAATCATTAAATAAACCGGTCCTAAATCACTAAATAATGACCTTGCTCAAAAGTGATGAAATATGTGCAAGAGGATTCCTAACAATATATATACAGTGAGGGGAAAAAGTATGTGATCCCCTGCTGATTTTGTACCTTTGCCTACTGACAAAGAAATGATAAGACTATAATTTTCATGGTCGGTTTATTTTAACAGCGAGAGACAACAAAAATAGCCCAAAAAATGCATTTCAAAAAAGTTATAAATTGATTTGCATTTTAATGAGTGAAATACGTATTTGACCCCTTCACAAAACAGGACTTAGTACTTGGTGGCAAAACCCTTGCTGGCAACCACAGAGGTCAGATGTTTCTTATAGTTGGCCACCAGGTTTGCACATCTCAGGAGGGATTTTGTCCCTCTCCTCCTAGCAGATCCTCTCCAAGTCATTAAGGTTTCAAAGCTTGGTAACTCGAGACTTCAGCTCCCTCCACGTATTTTCTATGGGATTAAGGTCTGGAGAATGGCTAGGCCACTTTAGGACCTTAATGTGCTTCTTCTTGAGCCACTCCTTTGTTGCCTTGGCCGTGTGTTTTCGGTCGTTGTCATGCTGGAATACCCATCCAGGACTCATTTTCAATGCCCTGGCTGAGAGAAGGAGGTTCTCACCCAAGATTTGACAGTACATCGCCCTGTCCATCATCCCTTTGATACGGTGAAGTTGTCCTGTCCCTTTAGCAGAAAAACACCCCCAAAGCATAATGTTTCCACCTCCATGTTTGACAGTGGAGATGGTGTTCTTGGGGTCATAGGCAGCATTCCTCCTCCTCCAAACACGGCAAGTTGAGTTGATGTCAAAGAGCTTGATTTTGGTCTCATCTGACCACAACACTTTCACCCAGTTCTCCTCTGAATCATTCAGATGTTCATTAGCAGTCTTCAGACGGGCTGTACATGTGCTTTCTTGAGCAGGGGGACTTTGCGGGCGCTGTGGGATTTTAGTTCTTCACGGCGCAGTGTGTTACCAATTGTTTTCTTGGTGACGATGGTCCCAGCTGCCCTGAGATCATTGACAAGATTCTCCTGTGTAGTTCTGGGTTGATTCCTCACCGTTCTCATGATCATTGAAACTCCACAAGGTGAGACCTTGCATAGAGCCCCAGACCGAGGGAGATTGACAATTATTTTGTGTTTCTTCCATTTGCTAATAATCGCAAGAACTGTTGTCACTCTTAAGCTGTTTGGCGATGGTCTTGTAGCCCATTCCAGCCTTGTGTAGGTCCTCAGTCTTGTCCCTGACATCCTTGGACAGCTCTTTGGTCTTGGCCATGGTGGAGAGATTGGAACCGGATTAATTGATTGCTTCTGTGGACAGGTGTCTTTATATGGGTAACTTTGTAGCGGAGGAGCCAGGGAGCGGGTAGGGCGGACTCAATGTGATCACATGCTCCCTGTATATGGGAGCAACGATCACTCCCCTCCCCCTGTCAGCCCAGCTCCCACACAGTTAGAAACACAAAGCAGGGAACACATTTAACCCTTTGATCGCCCCTAGTGTTAACCCCTTCCCTGCCAGTGACATTTATACAGTAATCAGTGCATTTTCATAGCACTGATCACTGTATAAATGCCAATGGTCCCAAAAAAATGTCAAAAGTGTGCAACATGTCTGCCACAATATCGCAGTCCCGCTAAAAATCACAGATTACCGCCATTACTAGTAAAAAAAAAAAAAAACATAAATTAATTCTCATCATTCGTAAACGGTGCAACTTTTGTGCAAGCCAATCAATATATACGCCAATTGTGGGTTTTTTTCACCAAAAATATGATGAAAAATATATATCGGCCAAAACTAATGAATAAATTAGTTTTTTTATACATATATTTTTTTGGATATGTATTATAGCAAAAAGTAAGAAATATAGTTTTTTTTTTTTTCAAAATTGTTGCTCTTTGCTTGTTTATAGCGGTGATCAGAAGTGGGGCAGAGGTTATCAAATACCACCAAAAGAAAGCTCTATTTGTGGGAAAAAAAGGACGTCAATTTCGCTTGGGCACAACGTCACACGGCCGCACAATTGTCAGTTAATGCGACGCAGTGCCAAATCTCAAAAAGTGCTCTGGTCCTAAAGTGGGAAATCCTTCAGGGGCTGAAGTGGTTAAAATGCAAATCAATTTATAACTTTTTTGAAATGTATTTTTCTAGATATTTTTGTTGTTATTCTGTCTCTCACTGTTAAAATAAACTGACCATTAAAATGAAAGACTGATCATTTCTTTGTCAGTGGGCAAACGTACAAAATCAGCAGGGGATCAAATACTTTTTCCCCCTCACTGTATATGTATTCCAATGTCAGTTATTGCATGGACCTTAAATGCTAAATAAAGTAACACTGCTGACATAAATATTGACACAACTAAGTAAAACTCCATGTTGCAAAGAAATCCATCTGGAAAAAACATTCCAAAATAAATGTCCAAAGCTTAATACTTGTCCACAAAACACCTCCAAAACTCCACCTTACATCATGCCAGAATGTATAAAGCTTGTCTGAGCTGTCAGAAAAAGGGTGCAGTGAGCTGAAATGACAGTGGGCAGTGCTCAGTGAGGAGAGCTCTGACAGCTGATTGGAGGGAAGGGACACACCCTCCTTCATACATTACACAGGAACAGAGCTGGCTGTCAATCAGTTGGAGGTCCCTCCCCTGTCACCTTTTGTCTCTTGGTGTCAGGAAAACTTGTCCGAAGTGATTCATGCTGATAGCAGATGAAGGAGGCAACAGACAGAAATGACACTTAGCTCTCTAAATTGAGACAAGTACACACTATAGAAGATATGCTTTGTTCATATTTCATGTCCAAGGTTTACAACCACTTTAAGCCATGCATGGATCGAAATTTGGTTGGTTCAGAAGGTACCAGCCAAATCTCAATTCATGTATGGGCACCCTGGTTATATACAAACAGACTGTCAGTTTTTCTTGTGAACAATCTAATATAGCCACATTAGGACAATGACCTTATTAGGTTGCTGATGACGCAAACATCCCTTTCCCTTTTGTAACATTAGCTGTGGGGTGCGGAATGCCTTGGCCACAGCTGATTGGATCGGGAATGAAAGATGCCCTCTGGGTTCAAAATCAAACCTGGCCCCAAACTAATGCAGACTCATTCCTAGTGGCCACACTTGTATCAATATAATCATTCAGTCGATCATTCCATGCGAATAATATGTTACATTTGAATAACAATTTGTAACCCATAGACCCTCCATTCGATCGATTTAGTAAGCTTTCCATCAATTGCAATACTGGCAAATCGACTGGACATGGTGGAATTTTATTATCGATCAAACGAATATCTGAGTGTGTGTCCGACAACCAATCATCATGCAGATTGAACAAATGATTGTAATAGATTGTATCTAATAGATCATATTTTGATTGGATTTTCAAAAACGTATACATTGCATTCTTTGGTATAATTGATGATAAATCTATAGTTTGAGATTGCTTGTACCGACAGTAAATCGATCTCCTATCACTACATGTATGGTCACCTTAAAAGATAACTGTATCTTTTTCAGGGTACCCCCTGATATGAGGCTGCGGACCCTGCGAGAGCATCTTGCCGAGTTCTTGGGGGAAGATGCTGTAACAGACAAATTTGTCTTCTTAAAATGCGTTGGAAGCAGTCTTGCTGTTGTAAGTTTGTTTTTTTTAATTTGTTTTACCAAGATTTTTTTATATACTTAAAAACATTTGACAAGCAGTGATAAAATATGTCAACAATACAAAATCAACTAAAATTATTATAGAGAATTAGGATAGACAAAGTAAACACTAAATAAAAGTGACACTAAAGCGGTATTAAACCCCAAACCAAACAATGTAATATATTGCACCTTACCAATCATATATATAAGTGCTCTCACCGGTGGGTATTGATGAAAAAGGTACCTACATCCTAATACTATGCATTTGGGCCACAAGGCAAAGAAAAAAGAGGAGGGGCAGGGAGGATTTTCTTGGTGTCATCAAAAGAATAGACAATCCCATAAAATAAAATAAAAACATCTTTATTACATTATATAAAAAGAGAGAATAGTGCGCATTACAATACAATGAAATTAAAGGTAAAATTGACCCTTTATAGAGGCTTAACTGTGACTATAGTGTTTACCCGTGCTATTAAGCACAACATATAGTTTAGTTGGTATGTACAGTTAGCCGGTACTCAACATGTTTCGCGGTTTGAACAGCTTCCTCAGGAGTTTTAAAAAATGGGAGGACTGCAGTCCTAAAAAATACAACATAGATATGCAAGTATACAATTTGTAAAAATGATATACTTGCTATTGCAGTTATGACAGCGGTAGTAGTCACCAAAATGCTCACCCTGGATATCAGGTGCACCGCAGATGGAAAGCCCAATAAATTGGAGGTCACAAGGTATCCCCCCCAGGGTGAGTTTGAGAGCAGACAGGGGAGCCACCAAGGGTTGTATGAATAAAATAGCAATATTATGGGATGTTATATATCATGTAGTCTGAAGGTAAGAACTTAGTACAGAGCATATATTTCTAGTATAGCGTAGTAAGATGGAAATGGACAGTTGTTCTATACATACCGATTACTACTGATGATGGATGTTAGTGGGAAAACCCATTGCTTTTTTTTTGTTTAATATTTGCTTATTTAAGGAAATAACAAAGTAGGCATAGGTAATACAAACATATTATGTAGAGACAATTAAAGATATCGGTTCAAGCAAATATCACCCGTAGACCATCAAACCCATTGATTTAAAGTAGCTGCTATTTGGCCGTCACTAGCACAGAATCAGGGCTTGGGATGGATATTGTCCAAAAGATTCCCTATAAAATCTGTGAATAGGAGTACTGTGAGTAAAGTAGACGTATCAGCATGTACCCTACATAGTAAGAGTTAAATGAAGGAAATGTACATACCAATATGGCATCCAAAAAGTAGATAGGAAAAAGTGGTGGGTTACCATAGATGGAATTGGGCAGGCTATATAAAAGATTACATTATATACATAGCCCTTTACTGCTCTCATCTATAGGTCTCCTGTATGGAGCGACCATAACAACACTAATTTTTGGAAAGTTTATTCACTTTCCGCCCAAGCCTATTCTGACAGTCCTCTCTTACATGTAAACATCATCATTTTTTTGCTAGAAAATTACTCAGAACCCCAAAACATTATATATTTTATTTTAGCAGAGACCCTAGGGAATGAAATTGTGGTTGTTGCAATCTTTTATGTCATACAGTATTTGCGCAGCAATTTTTCAAACGCTTTTTTGTTTTGGAAATTAAGAAAGCTGATGTTATGCCGAGGAAAAAGATACCTAACATGTCACGTTTTAAAATTGCGCACACTCGTGGAATGGCGCCAAACTTTGGTACTTTAAAATCTCCATAGGCGAAGCTTTAACATTTTTTACAGTTTACCAGTTTAGAGTTACAAAGGAGGACATGGGCTAGAATTGTTGCCCTCGCTCTAACATTCGTGGTGATACCTCACATGTGTGGTTTGAATGCCGTTTATATATGAGGGCGCGGCATAGGTATGTGTTCGCTTCTGTGTGTGAGCACGCAGGGACGAGGGTGCTTTAAACATTTTTTTTTTATTGTTTATTTTATTTGAATTTGTTTTATTTTTACACTTTCCCTTTAATTTTTTAACTTTTATTCCTATTACAAGGAATGTACACATTGCTTGTAATAGGAATAGGGCATGACAGGTCCTCTTTATGGTGAAATGTGGGGTCTATAAGACCCCACATCTATCCTCTAGGCAGGAAAGACCGAGATCAAAGAAAAAAAAAAATGATCTCGGCCTTTCCAGCCAAGTACTCGGCAATGTTTACTTCCGCCAGGCCGAACGTGACATTATAATGTTGTGTCCAGGCCTCCGAAGGTCATAGAGACTGCTGGGGACCATCTTGTCACCATAAATCTTTATGGCAAACTTGCGGCGCCAGCTGATTCCTTCTCCAGCACGCCGATCGCACAGGCGAGGCGGTAGAAGCAGCGGATATCGGCGGCGGGGGGGTTGCTGCCTGTTAAAACGATCAAAGAGCTGAACAGACGCTATGATTGTTTTTAGGGTGGAGGGAATCGTTGGCAGAAAAGATTGATATCTGGATGATGCCTGTAGCTGCACCCATCATTTAGATCTCACCGCTCAAACCTAAGGACATCATATTATGTACCTTGAGCGACAAGTGGTTAAACTACACACCTCAAGAAATGCTATGTTCTACACCTCAACCATAATCTTTTATATAGCCTGCCCAATTCCATCTACAGTAACCCAACACTTCTTCCTATCTACTTTTTGGATGCCATATTCATATGTATATTTCCTTTATTTAACTCTTATTATTTAGGATGCATGCCGACAGTGACAGGCCAGCCATAGGGGGCGCCGCTCCCCCCCCCCCCCCCAAGCTAGCCCAAAATAAATAGTGGCCCTTTAAGTGTGTCGGGGCGCTGGACACACATCTGTCTATGGAAAGCGTGATGTCCTTGCAATCATGTGATTGCGGCTGACACGTTTCATTGGCTTTCTTTGGGGAGTCCTCTGAGCACAAAGAGAAGCGACCCGAACACTCCCCCACTCTAGAATAATTCTGCCTGTGGGGTTTGATTGGAGCGGCCCGTAGGAGGTGGGCGGTGCCTTCTGAGGAGCCGCGGCATCACTTCTGGTTTACCCCTGGCACTGAAACTGGATGGAACACAAGGCCTGAGCGGCGCCTCCTCCCAAAGTCTCCGGTAAGCACTGGTGGAGCCGTGATTGAATCACTTGCGCCTGCAATATGGGATGGGAAGATGTGGCCACCCGCGGTGGACTTCAAACTGGCCTGGGCACTCACTGCTGAAACACTGCTGGCTGCTGCTAGATGTGAAGGGAAGAGTGGTTGCTTGGGCAGGTTGGGCTTAGTTGATGGACATGTCTGACACTCTGACAACGTTAGCTGGTGGTGGACTTCAGACTGGGCACCAGGAGTGGCCCCTAACTGACTCCCAGTCCCTGTGTGTTGCTGCTGGCTGTGCTGCATCACTGGGAACCCCTCATAATGGCACAGTGGGTGTCCAGACCCGGGAACTAAGCACAGTGATGGTGGAAACCCCTCATAATGGCACAGAGGGTGTCCAGACCCGGGAACTAAGCACAGTGATGGTGGAAACCCCTCATAATGGCACAGAGGGTGTCCAGACCCGGGAACTAAGCACAGTGATGGTGGAACCCCCTCATAATGGCACAGCGGTGTCCAGACCCGGGAACTAAGCACAGGGATGGTGGAAACCCCTCATAATGGCATAGCGGGTGTTCAGACCTGGGAACTAAGCACAGTGATGGTGGAAACCCCTCATAATGACACAGCAGGTGTACAGACCCAGGAACCCAGCACAGGGACGGTGGGAACCCCTCATAATGGCACAGCAGGTGTCCAAACCTGGAAACTCAGCACAGGGATGGTAGGAAGACCTCATAATGCATACAGCAGCCAGCAGGTGTACAGACCCAGGAACTCAGCACAGGGATGGTGGGAAGACCTCATAATGTGCACAGCAGCCAGCAAGTGTACAGACCTCCAGTTTGTTTGCGCCCCCCCCCCCCCCAAAAAAAAAACCCTGGTTCTGTGCTAGTGACTTACAAATAGCAGCTACTTTAAATCAATGGGTTTTCCCACTAACATCCTTCATCAGTAGTATTCTGTATGCATGGAATAACTGTCAATATCCATCTTACTACGCTATACTAGAAATATATTATCTATACTAAGTTCTTACCTTCAGACTACATCATATATGACATCCAATAATATTGCTATTTTATTCATACAACCCTTAGTGGCTCCCCTGTCTGCTCCCACACTCACCCGGGGGGATACCTTGTGACCTCCAATTTATTGGGCTTTCCATCTGCGGTGCACCTGATATCCAGGGTGAGCATTTCGGTGACTACTACCAACACTGCATTTAACAAGCATTTTTGTACTTTTTACTCATTTTATACAGTACTTGTATATCTATATTCTATTTTTTAGGATTGCTGTCCTCCCATTTTTTTAAAACACCTAAGTAAGCGGTTCAAACCGTGAACCATGTTGAGTACCGGCTAACTGTACATACCAACTAAACTATATGTTGTGCTTAATAGCAGTTAAGCCTCTATAATTGGTCAATTTTATCTTCCCCTCCCTCTTTTTTCTTTGCCTTATGGCCCAAATGCAATCATTAGATGTGGTGATTGCATTTTTTTTCTTTAGCTTTTCCCCCTCTGTTTTCACCCAGTAACACCCCTCCTGTATTAGAGAGCCCCCACTCTGGATGTAGGAGCACAGGAGGCACAGCAGACAGCAGCATTGTCAGTCTGGGAGGTGGGGAGTGTTAAATGTACTAACAGATTTAAATACACTAACAAACTGAAGTCAAACTCCAGCTCACACTTTATAATCAGTTACAGGAAACAGTTTTTTTTCCTTTTGGGATAAAGGTTTTACATCAATAAATAAAAGCTGATCATTGTAAGCACCCCTGTCAGTGTTAAATGGTCTCATCCTTGTAAACTGATACATTCTGCTAGAGAGCTTGTGCTTTTGAAAAATGACAGACTTGCTGGCTGGATCACCAGATGAAAATAGAAGAAAGAAATCCTATAAAAGAAAACAAATGCAGCCAGCACAGAATTGTAAGCTGCAATATAATAAAGGTTTGCTTTTGGGTTTAATACTGATTGTGCTTTAAAAGACAGTTCAGTAATGGTGGCCTCCATTAACCTCCCATGATGACAGTGTCCTTAACCACTTGCCGACCGCCGATCGGCATCTGACGGCGGCAAAGTGGCTCGTTCCCGCAAAACGCCGTCATACGACGGCGGCTGCGGGAACGAGTTTAGTGAGCGCGCGCGCGCCGCCGGAGGCGCACCCGTGCGCTCACTGTGTCCGGGGAGGGCCAGGGAGCGGGTGCGGCGGCTTCGATTGCCGCCGGCTACCAGCGATGGCCCCCCCGGAGCGGAGGAGCGGAGGTCCGTGTATGTAAACACGGACCTCCGCTCTGTGTGAGGGGGAAGGGCTGTGATCACAGCCTTCCTGTACGTGAAGGCTGTGACCACTTCCCTTCCCCTGTTAGGGCAGTCCCCATACAGTAAGAACACGCCCAGGGAACATAGTTAACCCTTAGAGCGCCCCCTGCAGGTTAACCCCTTCACTGCCAATGGCATTTACACAGTAATCAGTGCATTTTTATAGCACTGATCGCTGTATAAATGCCAATGGTCCCAAAAAAGTGTCAAAATGGTCCGACATGTCCGCTGAAATATCGCAGTACCGCAAAAAATCGCAGATCGCCGCCATTATTAGTAAAAAAATAAAAATAAAAACCCCAAAAATGAATTCTCATCATCCGTAAACGCGACCACTTTTGCGCAAACCAATCAATAAACGCCGATTGCGATTTTTTTTTTTATCGCAAATATGAGGAAGAATATAAATCTGACAAAAAAGGTGAAAAAAAATGTTTTTTTATATTTTTTTTTGGATTTGTATTTTAGGAAAAAGTAAGAAATTTGGTTTTTTTTGCAAAATTGTTGCTCTTCTTTTGTTTATAGCGGCGATCAGAAATGACGCAGAGGTGATCAAATACCCCCAAAAGAAAGCTCTATTTGTGGGAAAAAAAGGACGCAAATTTCGTTTGGGTACAACGTCGCACGACCGCGCAATTGTCAGTTAAAGCGATGCAGCGCCGAATCGCAAAAAGGGCTCCGGTCCTAAAGCTGGAAATCCTTCCGGGGCTGAAGTGGTTAAATGATGAAAAGTTCTGCTTTCTTAAAGCGAAGTTCCAGACTTTTTTTTTTAAATAACCCCAGTGATAGTCGCCACTTATACTTTAAAAATCGGCATGTGCTGCATATGACATTGGGGTGAATTTACTAAAACTGGAGCACTCAGAATCTGGAGCAGCTGTGCATGGCAGCCAATCAGCTTCTAACCTCAGCTTGTTTAGTTAAACTTTGGCAATAAAACCTGGAAGCTGATTGGTTTCTGTGCAGAGTTGCACCAGATTTTGCATTATCCAGCTTTAGTAAATAACCCCCAAAGTTACCCATATTTATACAGGTATTCAAATTCACTTTGCACTCCAGATCCAACAAGCAGCCATCCTGATTGTGGGCATCTGAAGCCCACTGGGACTCTCTCTTCCAGGATTAGGTGCAGCTAGCTACCCAGCATGCACCTCCCAATCTCGCCCATGTGCAGTGAGAACGAATCACGGCCCACTATGTGTATAGCAGGTTGCCGAGTATCAATACAAAAAAAAAGAGTTCCCCATTCAAAAAATGGCGCCTATCTCCACTTAGCATCACGCCATTTCCGGCTTTGAAATAACTCAATGCTAGCAGTGGGGGATGCCTATTGACTCCTGGGATTGATGACACTGCTGTCCCAGGAACCAATGGCAAAAGGGAAATTAGGTACCTCACCGCGGCAAGGATGGACAGAAGTGAAGTGTTTACTCTCTATAAAAAAAGGTACAATAAGAAAAAAAAGTAACTATCCAAAGATGAATGGGGATGCGATCGGCAACAATTGCAGCCATGGATGCAGATTAGGGTGGAACTCCGCTTTAAATAAAAAAGTGTTGCTGTATATTTAACACAGAATTTACTAATGCAGGCTTGGAAAGTTACTGAAATGTCCATTTAAAAAAAAAAAGTCTAGGCTGAATACATGCCTTCCCCTCCTCCATCTATAAGCATGACAGCTCCTCTATGGAGAACACAACAAGCATGACAGGTCTGGCTGGATCTGCTTTTCTCATTGACAATTATGTGTAAGGGAGCTAAAGTACCATAATAAGCTTTGGTAGGCTGTAAAAGGTTTTTATCCAAACAATTCCTCATAGGGGTTTGCAGAGATTATTTATTCAGGCTAAAATTAATAGTTTGCATTGTATCTTAGTTTTCCTGTTTCTGTCTCCGCCACCACTGTGCCTGGCGGCGGCCTTGGACCTGGCAATGTGATTTTATTGTTGTGTGGCCAAATATTTGCTCAGCTTCCCGGTGATGAGCTTTCACAACTCTCACTGCCATTTCACAACTTTCTGCTTTGTTCCTCTAGTTCATGGATATGCAATTAATGGACCTCCAGCTGTTGCAAAACCACAAGTCCCATCATGCCTCTGCCTCTGGGTGTCATGCTTGTGGCTGTCAGAGTCTTGCTATGCCTCATGGGATTTGTAGTTCTGCAACATCTGGAGGTCCGCTAATTGCATATCCCTGCTCTAGTTGCTGAAGGCATTGTCTAGGGTCCTTCTCTATTTAGGTGCACCTATATGGGGTCAGCTTTAGCCTTTAGGTGGAACACCTGCTTGATTAGCCAATGAAAAGATGACTGCCTTCTAATAGCACCATATCTGTCTCATGCTTTTATCAGCTGTCATATGTGCAATGTGTAACCTATGGGCTACGATTAAAGAAGACCTAAATTCAGTGAAGATTTGATAACGTAAGACCAGGCTTTTTCTGGCACTTTTTGTTTACAAGCTTAAATCAGTATTTGTCAAAATATGTGCAAAATGTCAAATTGTATTTGCACAGTGGTTTTTCAAATGCAATCAATCTCATTGGATAAACAGCGAAACGAGCCAAGTATTACTAGTACTAGTAATACTTGGCTTGTTTTGCTGTTTATCCAATGAGATGCCTAGCCTGGGAAAATCTCAGATCGAGGTTTGGCACTCACACTGGGGCGGAGTTTTTCAATGTGACTAATTGAGGATGATTAGGATGATGATATATATATATAGCGCAATGGGGAGCAGTAGACTCATACCCCTGTGGAAGTCTCTTCAGACGAAACGCGTTTGGTGATAGGAGTCTGCTCCAGTCCATTGCGCCTGTTCAAAGTGTTTTATGCTGGAATTCCATGCTGTGCCTGTTCTTTTTAAGCATGTAAGTGCAACTATTTTTAATTAATACATTTAGTTAAACAGTATCACGCTATGTGGTATTTTTCCATTTTTGCATGAGGACCTATATACATAGCTACCCTGGATCTCTAGAGTGATACAGTGGTCTGGAGGCTTCTTTTTGAGGATTGTCAGCCTATCGTTATACGTGTAATGGTGGCTATAGCCCTTCCAGATATCTGGATGTAATCACAGCTCTATGATTGGAGGATCGTTCTTGTGGCTGTATGGTGTTACGCGCTTATCCAGATTAAGTCTGGTAAGAGTATTTTATTCATATCTTCCTTGGTGGTGGTCAACATTGTATGTGGGTGGAAGTCAGACCGACATACCAATTCAAGGACTGAGCCAATATCAGGAGAAGAGATATATTTATATCTACATAAAGATGGCCTAGGCTATAAGAAGATTTCCAAGACCCTGAAACTGAGCTGCAGCAAGGTGGCCAAGACCATACAGCGGTTTAACAGGACAGGTTCCACTCAGAACAGGCCTCACCATGGTTGGCTAAAGAAGTTGAGTGCACATGCTCAGCATCATATCCAGAGGTTGTCTTTGGGAAATAGACATATGAGTAATGCCAGCATTGCTGCAGAGGTTGAAGGGGTGGGGAGTCAGCCTGTCAGTACTCAGACCATACGCAGCACACTGCATCAAATTGGTCTGCATGGCTGTCGTCCCAGAAGGAAGCCTCCTCTAAAGATGATGCACAAAAAAACCCACAAACAGTTTGCTGAAGACAAGCAGACTAAGGACATGGATTACTGGAACCACGTCCTGTGGTCTGATGAGACCAAGATGAACTTATTTGGTTCAGATGGTGTCAAACGTGTGTGGTGGCAACCAGGTGAGGAGTACAAAGACAAGTGTGTCTTGCCTACAGTCAAGCATGGTGGTGTGTGTCATGGTCTGGGGCTGCATGAGTGATGCCAGCACTGAGGAGCTACAGTTCATTGAGGGAACCATGAATGCCAACATGTACTGTGACATACTGAAGCAGAGCATAATCCAGCATGATAACGACCCCAAACACACCTCCAAGGCGACCACTGCCATGCTAAAAAAGATGAGGGTAAAGGTGATGGACCGGTCAAGCATGTCTAAAGACCTAAACCCTATTGAGCATCTGTGGGGCCTTCTCAAACGGAAGGTGGAGGAGTGCAAAGTCTCTAACATCCACCAGCTCCGTGATGTCATCATGGAGGAGTGGAAGAGGACTCCAGTGGCAACCTGGGAAGCTCTGGCTAACTCCATGCCCAAGAGGGTTAAGGCAGTGCTGGAAAATAATGGTGGCCACACAAAATATTGACAATTTGAGCAGTGGCGTCTCATCCATATGTTCAGAGTGTTCACTGCACACAGGCCTCCGAGGGGGGGGGGGGGCACTGTGACCTCACTCACCCTGCACATATCGATGAAAAGTCCAGGGTTGTTAGGGATGATTGGTACAGTGGGGGGGCCCATTATTCATCCAGAGGGCCCCAGGGGGCACATTGAAGGAGGGGGTGCTACTGCTGACAGGAGAAGTGACAGAGGTATCACTTTCCTGGAGTCGGGCTGGAACTACCGGAGGGATGTGGTGATGCCCGTGCAGTGACTTCATAGACCAGTAATCCAGGCTCTGCTATAGATGAGTCATCAGTCAGAGTCCAGCAGAGAAGTGCGCTATCACTGCACTGGCATCCCTGGGATCCCTTCAGACGAGGGAGATCAGCCCAGAAGAAAAGTGAGTGGTGGAGGATTCTTCTACATGGGATTCCAGATGGATCAATCAGCCAGGTAAGGAGCACTAATACCCCCTCCCCCACTGAGTGGCAGTGGCCCCCAATCTGCCCCCACTAAGCATCAGGACCCCAAATCTGCCCCCGCTAAGCAAAAACACCCCCAATCTGCCCCACTAAGCACAGGACCCCCAATCTGCCCCCACTGAGCACAATGACCCCCAATCTGCCCCCACTAAGCACATGGACCCCCATCTCCCCCACTAAGCACAAGGATCCCCAATCTGCCCCCACCAAGCACAGGATCCCCCAATCTGCCCCGACTAAGCACAATGACCCGCAATCTGCCCCCACTGAGCACATGGAATCCCATCTTCCCCACTAAGCACAAAATCCCCCAATCTGCCCCCATTAAGCAGAAGGACCCCCAATCTGCTGCCACTAAGCACAAGGACCCCCAATCTGCCCTCACTAAGCTCAAGGACCCCCAATCTGCCCCCAATAAGCACAAGGACCCCCAATCTTTATGCCACTATGCATTGCTCTACTGATACCATTCACTGGCCCTTAAAAAGCATTTTGAAAATATGAAAAGACAATACTAAAAAAATGAAATTGTTAAAAAAAAAAAGAAACAAAATAACTCCTGACACCATCCTGCACATACTACCCACTGCCATACACCCCACACCCCTCTGCCTGCGCATCCCACCCACTGCCATACACCCCACACCCCTCTGCCTGCGCATCCCACCCACTGCCATACACCCCACACCTCTCTGCCTGCGCATCCCACCCACCGCCATACACCCCACACCCCTCTCCCTGCGCATCCCACCCACTGCCATACACCCCACACGCCTCTGCCTGCGCATCCCACCCACTGCCATACACCCCACACCCCTCTGCCTGCGCATCCCACCCACTGCCATACACCCCACACTCCTCTCCCTGCGTATCCCACCCACCCCCATACACTCCGCAC
>BLSH010238223.1:65003-81365 GCA_018402905.1 Glandirana rugosa
TTTGCCGCGGGCCGCCGAGATAAAGTCAGGCGTCTCGGATCACCGGTCACGACAGGCGAGATGTCGCAAAGGATATGGACGCTGGGGGGCCACTGATGAAGACACACTGAAGGACAAGGACACTGGGGCCGAATAGGGATCCTGGACAACTATAGACGGACGTAGACTGGGGCCGAACAGATGCTGGTGGGCGAACGGACGAGGAGGACATGAAGACAACGGTCGTGCAATGGCTGGGACGGACTTGGGCTGGTAGGCAAACGGACTAGGGCAACATGGCGTGGCGGACGGTCAACGGTTGAGCCTGACTTGGTGATAAGAGGGCAGAACGTGCTCGATGGAACCTGAAGAGGAATGTCGGGTTCAGGCAGGGTCGGTAACGTGCTGGCAACAGAAGTACAGGAGGAGCAGGCAAGCGGGTGGTCGTAGACAAGCCGGGGTCAGATGCAGGCAGATATCAACAGGTCCTAGGGATAAGCCGGGGTCACAGGAACAGGAAGTCACACAGAAGTAGTCACCGGGGGGTCGCAGGTATAGGAAACGCTGTAGAGCGGACAGCACTGGCCACTAGGCTCTGCGGACTGAAATAGAGCCGCCGGGCGCCGTTTCCGGCGCACGCGGGTGCGCGCACGGGCGCGCGCGAACGTGCACGGACGCGCGCGAACGCGCGCACCACCGCGGAAAGGCTAGGGAACAGTCTTTTCCTGACAGCCACTCTACAATTTAATGGTGCGAATACCAATTTATTCTAATGTAAGATCACATAGAAGACTTTACAAAAGAGCCAACATGTTTCAGATCTCACCACTTTCATCAGGGGCTGTGTGCAAAAAAAAATAAATCATTCTGGTAACCCAATAATGTCCTATTGTTATTTGGAATCTTAATATAAAGATCTAGGCTCCATTCACATATGTGTGGGCCGCAGCTCACAGCATGGGGTCCGGTGCCTCACTGTTTGTTCACAGGTTCAGGTGTGAATCAGTCAGTGGCAGCCCGCCCATAGGGGCACAGGGGCGCCGCCTCCCCCCCCCAATCAATGCACCTGGCCCCTAATCTACATGCAGGGCATTGGGTGCATGGATTTCAATGGGGGGGTGTTTGAAGCACAAGATTAGAGCCAGAGGCTAAATTGGCTTCAAAATAGGGTGGGCTCGAGGCACAAGAGTATTGTGCCTGAAGCCCACCCAGTTGTGTGACACTAGCGAATGAATAGTCACTATTGTCACACCAATTCCCCTCCCGGCCGATCAGGAAGGGGGTGCTGAGACCCGTTTCCCGAGTGGCCACCCGAAGGGAAGCCCGGGGTAAGTGTTGTGGCTGGGTGACCGACCGACCAAGGAGGGGGTGGGGGCGGTGTGGGTGACACGACGGGGGGTAGGTGTCTGGTTGTGCACTGTTTGTTGCCCCCTCCCCCCAAAAAATACCACCAGCCGCCACTGGAATCAGTTCCAAATTTTTGCCTGAATTTTCCCTGAATCAGAACCAAACATGCACAGGGCCTTTTTTAAGTGCAGACCGTGGCCGCCCTGGAGCTGTGTGAAGGAGCGGGTCACACTCTCCTGTCATGCAAATTGGATGCGAGAAACTTGCATATGTGTGAACCCGGCCTGCAGCAGAAAAAAATGACTCTGGTAGACAAGTGGTTAAAGATGAAAAACTGGACCCAGAGGGACCTGCCTTTGCTGAGCTCTGCCTCCATAGGGGTTCAGGTGCTCTCTGACCATTGCCCAGTGTCACTGACCATAAATTGGAGGGAGGCACCTCCTAAGCTGTGCAGTTGGCGACTAAATCTGACCTTACTGACCGACCCCAATACCCTAAAACATGTAACAACGACTATGGACTCCTACTTTCAGACCAATGATACAGATGACATATCCCCTATGACTTTGTGGGAAGCCCACAAATGTGTAGTGCGTGGCGAACTGATTCGTTGTGGGGCGTTGAAAAAGAGGGAATCGAACCTACAACTAGAATCCCTAGTGAATAAAATAAGACGACTTGAAACTCAACATAAACAGTCGCGAGCAGAAGCGGTGTCAGCGGAGTTATTGCAAGCCCGTGAACAACTGCAGGAAACACTTAATTTTAAGACAAAACGTACGCTATACTTTAAACGAGGATTCCTCTACGAGAACAGGGATAAATGTGGCAAATTCCTAGCCAAGGCGTTTAAAACTCTACAGCAGTCTGGTTCCATTGCGTCCATCAGGGACGCAGATGGCACTCACTTACAACTTGCGGAACAAATCGCGGCGAAATTTCATGCGTACTATACCAATTTATATGGCATCCCCCCAGCACATAAACCACCCGATTTGGTTGGAAGTAGGGAACAAAACCTTCAACACTATCTTAACGAGAGCGGATTGCCCACCCTCGCTGCTGCAGAGGCGGAGCAGTTAGAGGAGCCCTTCACCGAGGAAGAGCTTCTATTAGCAATTAAAAATTTGAAGCCAGGCAAAAGCCCGGGCCCGGACGGGTATACTTCACTCTACTACAAAACATTCACAGAACGCCTTAAGACTCCCCTGTTGCGCGCTCTAAACTACCTCAAAGCGCCCCAACCGATCCCAGATTCCTTTACCCTGGCACACATAACCTTGATACCAAAGCCAAACAAGGACCCCTCCAACTGCTCTAATTACCGCCCAATCTCCCTACTCAATCTTGGTTTGAAAATCATGGCAAAAATGCTAGCTTCCAGATTGACACCCCTGCTCCCTGGGCTGATTGGCTTGGATCAAGTGGGCTTTATGCCCGGACGTGAGGCGCGGGATAATGTGGTTAAAGCACTCAATTTGATTCATCTTGCTGGGGCCAGGGGGATCGAGGGCCTTCTCCTGTCTACCGACGCGGAGAAGGCCTTCGATCGTGTGGCTTGGGACTATTTGTTTGCGACTTGTCGCTATATCGGATTGGGGCCACGTATGATCTCATGGATCGCGTCCTTATATCACAACCCTAGGGCGCAACTTAAGGTGAATGGGACACTCTCTGAGCCGGTGCGGATCAGAAATGGGACCAGACAGGGTTGTCCCCTGTCCCCGCTTCTGTTTATCCTGGCACTGGAGCCCTTCATAAGACATGTCAATAACAATGTGGATATCAAAGGTTTCCATATTGGGCTTAAAACATATAAAGTCGCAGCCTACGCAGATGATCTGCTCTTCTTTCTCACCTCTCCCCATATCACCATTCCCAACCTACTGAAGGCCTTCCAATGCTATGGGTATGTATCAAACATGAAAATAAATTACAGTAAGTCGGAGGCGTTAAATCTTACACTCCCACCTTTGGTTTTTGCCAGGGCTCAAAGCCTGAGCTCCTTTAAATGGGAACCAAACTCACTCACATACTTAGGGGTGAAGCTTACAGCATCACTCGCCCAAATCTATAAAGCCAACTTTGTACCCCTACTGAGTAAGATACAGAAAGATCTTGACCATTGGACCCTCAGACCTTTCTCGTGGTTCGGTAGGGTATCCATCCTCAAGATGGTTATCTTACCCAGACTTTTGTACCATTTCCATACACTACCGATACACGTCCCCCGTAAATTTTTAGAACGCTTGAACGCCATAATGCGCACCTTTATATGGAAGGGTCAAAGATCACGCATTGGGTTGAACATTCTGACAAGACCGAAGGATTGCGGTGGAATTGGACTACCCAATTTCCAACTTTACCTGCATGGAGTCCAACTTGCAAGTGTGATATATTGGAACTGCCACCAGTTTCCCTAGAAAAAGCACAAACCCCACACCCTATATGATCACTACCATGGATTGCTTGGCAATCGATCGTGGGCGACACCCAGCAACACCCCTTGTTGGGCAACACCTTAAAGCTTTTTCAGAAAGTAACAAAACGACACAAACTATCTTCCCCCTATAGCCCGCTGACACCGGTCACCCGAAATCCAGATTTCGGGCCGGGCTTGGATCTGCAGCTAACCTCCCCTTCAGACCCGACCCTGCCCCTTTTGGTAGCTCACTGCATGGACTCTGACAGAATTAAACCATTTGACAAGATCCAACGCGAGTTACACCCACAGGAACTCCCCTCTTACTGGACATATCGCCAACTGCACAGCTACATTCACTTTTCCAAAACCAAACGCGATTTCTATAGACCTATGACTCCCTTGGAATCTCTGTGTTTCTCAGCCGCCCCGGTTCCCAAGACTACATCCTTGATGTACGCCTGGCTGCTTGCTGCTGGCAGCAATAGCCAACTTCACTCCCGGGAACTTTGGGAGCACGCATTACAGGTCAGTTTTACGGATGACCAATGGCGAAGAGCTCTTATCTTCGCACATAAATGTTCCATTGGCACGAGATTCCAGGAGATGTCATATAAGCTCCTAATGCAATGGTATGCCACTCCGGTCAGAATTAAAAAGTGGTACCCCCACGTATCGGACCTCTGCTGGAGATGTGGGTCGAGCCCAGGCACTTTGTTACATGTTTGGTGGGATTGCCCTCCGTTGGCGCAATTCTGGAGCAAAGTACGAGGCCTCATCACCACGATTACGGAAACTACGATTTTGTTAAATGCTTCTTGTTGCATTCAACATATTGCCGAATGCTCCATGAGGCGCTATAAGAGGTCGCTCACCAGACATCTATTGAACGCTGCCAAGATCCTCATTCCCAGGCATTGGAAATCAGAAGTTACCCCCACTATCTCTGAATGGCTCCTTTCGGTGGATGATATTTATAACTGGGAAGAGACCGTGGCCATCACCAGAGACTCAGTTGAAAAATTCCATAAAACCTGGTCACCTTGGTTAGCCTTTAAATACTCTGACAATTACCCACGATTAGATAATGGGTGAAACAATTTATCACCAAATGGCAATGCTTATACCCCTAACGGTTGTTACCCAGGTTAACGTCATAAAGAAAGATGGTTAGGGTTGGCCATCTGATTTCCCTTGATGCCCTGACCAGGGTGGAAGGTATGCGATCCCACTGGACGCACACCCTGGTTGCCTCCCCGGCCTATGTACTTATTTAGCTTATCCTTCTTTCCCCTCTATTTCTGGTCTAGTTCTGATTTTTCTTATTGTATAGGTGCTGAATACAAAGGTATAACTCTCCATCGAGTTACGTTACTTAGGCTTCTGCTCAGACACGTGAATTAATGTAAGATATATTTGCATTTCCGCCTTGTATGTCTGACGGAAGTGGAGCTCACTACTGTACACTTCTGTATTTCCTTGCATGTGTGTCAATAACTCAATAAAAATTTATTGTGAAAAAAAAAAAAAAAAGATGAAAAACTGTATATGGACTGGGCTGAATTGGGGATAAAACTTTTGTAGTATTTTGTAGACAGGTGCAATTCCTTTCGCTACAAATATAAATTCGGCCAAAATTTTTGTTATTTGGAGATTCGGATGTATCCAAAATCAATTAATCACAATAGTAATGAATTTCAACGCATCCAAAATGAAATGAACAACAAATTCATTCTCATTCATTTGTTTCATTAATTTGCAACTTCAGAGGGTTTTGTAAGTTCAGCAACACTCTGTATTGTTATGATTGCCCAAAGCCAAAGTCGCAAGCAAGTCATATTATCGAAGTAGCAAGCCAGTTGCAATGCAAAGTCGCACTGAAAAAACCTAAGGCTGGATTCACACCGATGCATTTTTAGTGCTTTTTGCATTTTGCAGATTTGCACTGCAGAACGTATTCCATAGGAAACCATGTTGAATGGACTGCAGTGCAAATCTGCAAAATCCAAAAAGCACTAAAAATGCATCAGTGTGAATCCAGCCTTAGGAATGAATCCCAATCTTCTGAAATAACTTCTGAAAATACTAATCAATTAGGAACAACGAATATACTATACAAAAGGAATCTGAATATACAAAACTAATTCTAAAAATTAATCATGTCAACATAAGGTGTCGAAATAAAATGATTGACTTAACATTGAACCCGAAACTAAACAAAATGAATTTCTTTGTCATGCACATCTCTAGTATGTGGAGGAATTGAGCTTTGATACTTTGAGCAGCTATGGACGAACACTGTGCTTCATCGCTCATTTTCTAAAAAATACCATACATTGTATCTCTAGTCCAGTCCATGTACATTGTTTCCCATCTTTAAACCATTATGACGGGGGCTAGTTCTGGCCCCCAAAACGCATTAGCACTTTTATAAAGTTGTCCCCTTGATCTTAACTACTTCAGCCCCAGCCACTGCAGTTATACTGCAACAATGTGGTTTGTTCCCACGAATCGCCGTCATTGTACATCGGTAGCGGGAATGGGTATTGTGGGCGCGCGCGCCCACTGGCCAGCAGGGGAGCCAATGAGTGGGTGGGGCGGACTCGATGTCCGCTGGCCACCTGCGATCGTTCCCTGCAGGGATAGAACAGGGATCTGCCTGTGTAAACAAGGCAGATCTCCGTTCTGACAGGGGAGATCACATAGATCCTGTCTGTCTGCTATGCAGGAAGACAGACCTGTGTTTCCCCAGTCACACCGTCCCCCATACAGTTAGAAACACCTCACAGGGAACACATTTAACCCTTTGATCACCCCTAGTGTTAACCCCTTCCTTACCAGTGCCATTAGTACAATGGGGGCCGGTTCACACTGCTGCGATCCTGGAGATTGGATGTGATTTGCACTGCACTGCAGTATGAATCACATGCGATCTCTGTGTGATGCAAATTCAGCCCTAGAGATAGTATGGCTGAATTTGCATTGCAATCAGAGCAAATTCGCACAGGACCCCTTTTTTTGTCCGCAGCAGAATCGGATCGCATGGGTGTTCACACCATGCAATCTGATTCCTGTGCAAATTTGCAATTCGCAGTGTGATTTGCAAACTGATTTGGGGGTGTCATTTGCTTTGTAGTGACACTCCCCGCAGTTCGCATAGGGCAGTGTGAACTGCCGCCAGGAGACTTGCAATGAGGGAATCTACAGTGGATTCACAGGGTCCCCGCATCGCAGCAGTGTGAACCGGCCCTAACAGTGCATATTTTTAGCAATAATTACTATAATAATGTCAACGGTTCCCAGAAAAATGTCAAAAAAGCCAGTTAGGTATCCGATCTGTCCGTTGCAATGTTGTGGTCCCGCTAAAAATCACGGATCGCTACCATTACTAGTAAAAAAAATAAAATAATGAAAATGCCATAAATCTATTACCATAGTTTGTAGACAGGATAACTTTTGCGCAAACCAATCAATATACAGTTGCGCTCATAAGTTTACATACCCTGGCAGAATTTATGATTTCTTGGCCATTTTTCAGAGAATATGAATGAGAACGCAAAAACTTTTCTTTCACTCATGGTTAGTGTTTGGCTGAAGCTACCCAAATGACCCTGATCAAAAGTTTACATACCCCAGTTATTAATACCGTGTATTGTCCCCTTATATCATCAATGACAGCTGGAAGTCTTTTGTGGTATTTGGGGACGAGGCTCTTTATCTTCTCAGATGGTAAAGCTGCTCATTCCTCTTGGCAAAAAGCCTCCAGTTCCTGGAAATTCTTGGGCTTTCTTGTATGAACTGCACGTTTGAGATCTCCCCAGAGTGGCTCAATAATATTGAGGTCAGGAGACTGAGATGGCCACTCCAGAACCTTCACTTTATTCTGCTGTAGCCAATGACAGGTCGACTTGGCCTTGTGTTTTGGATCATTGTCATGTTGGAATGTCCAAGTACATCCCATGCGCAGCTTCCTGGCTGATGAATGCAAATGTTCCTCCAGTATTTTTTGATCACATACTGCATTCATCTTGCCATCAATTTTGACCAAATTTCCTGTGCCTTTGTAGCTCACACACCCCCAAAACATCAGCGATCCACCTCCGTGTTTCACAGGCCTTGTTGACTCCTCTGCAAATGTAATGTTTATGGTTGTGGCCAAAAAGCTCAATTTTGGTCTCATCACTCCAAATGACTTTGTGCCAGAAGGTTTGAGGCTTGTCTCTGTGCTGTTTGGTGTATTGTAAGTGGGATACTTTGTGGCATTTGTGTAGTAATGGCTTTCTTCTGGCGATTCGACCATGCAGCAACTCTTTCTTCAGGTGCCTCCTTATTGTGCATCTTGAAACAGCCACACCACATGTTTTCAGAGAGTCCTGAACTTATTTGTGGGGTTTTCTTTGCATCCCAAACAATTTTCCTGGCAGTTGTGGCTGAAATTTTAGTTGGTCTACCTAACCGTGGTTTGGTTTCAACAGAACCCCTCATTTTGCACTTATTGATTAGAGTTTGAACACTGCTGATTGGCATTCTCAATTCCTTGGATATCTTTTTATATCCCTTTCCTGTTTTATACAGTTCAACTACCTTTTCCAGCAGATCCTTTGACAATTATTTTGCTTTCCCGATGACTCAGAATCCAGAAACGTCAGTGCAGCACTGGATGGAATATGCATCTGTCCAGAAACTCATTGAACGTTTATACACACACACTAATTACAAGCAAGCAGATCACAGGTGAGGATGGTTACATTTAATAGCCATTCAAACCCCTTTGTGTCAACTTGTGTGCATGTTATCAGGCCAAAATCACCAGGGTATGTAAACTTTTGATCAGGGTCATTTGGGTAGTTTCTGTTGTCATTATGATTTAAAAAGAGTAAACACAGTAGATTGATAATAAATGGCTTCAGCCAAACACTAACCAGTTAAAGCGACGCAGTGCCACATTGCAAAAAATGGTCTGGTCATTAAGGGGGGAAATCCTAACGGTCCTTAAGTGCTTAAAGTGTTACTAAACCCAGGAGCCTGCATTCACTATATCTGTTCTCCCACAGTACACAGAACATGGAAATGCAATAGTTTAAATATAAACTTCTAAATACCTTTCCTCGTCAGCAGTATATAGCAGTCTTGTGATTTCTGTCAGTGTCTAGTTAAAGCTTGTAGGAGAAGTTTTCATTCTCCCCTGATTGTCCTATGAGGATGCAGGGCCCATCTGGACAGTGCTGATTGGCCCTGTGCTGATCACATGCACTCTCACAACAAGAAAAAAAATCTCTCTAGCAATACACAGCAAACTGAGCATGTGCAGCTTGTCCCCTAGGTCCTCCTTAACCCTTTTTTACATTATAATGCATGACATGTTTGGTATCTATTTGCTCGGTACAACTTCATCTTTTATATTTTACCAAACAGGAAATATATTGCATTTAGTTTATTTTCTAATATCTTTTTCTAGGTAAAGGCAAGGCAAGAACCAGAACTGAAACTGAAAGCTTTTGCTCCACCTTTTGTAAGTATGGCATTCTGTCTTATATAGTACCAGGCAAAGGTGTCCTTTCCCTAAAGTACAACTCCAACCAATTTTGTATCTTTACGTATAGTGGAGAGGATTAGACTCTCTAATCTAGGATCTTATCATTGTTTGTGACCCCAGTGTGGAGATTTTCCATCATGTTCTATGTTGTCACCAAGACAGGACATGTGCAGAATCTTTCCAGTTAGAAAACAGACAGAAGTTTGGAGAGGTTAGAACTGGTATCCGTCTTTAGTGCTGGCTCTGTTGAAGAGATCCCATTCACTTTCTGGTTGTTCTCAGAAAGGAAAAGTCACTGCACACCAAGTGACTCTTGGGGGTTTATTTATAAAAACACCACATTATGGCCACTAGATGGCGCTAAGGATCATAGGAAATAAAGCAGAACTTCATCTAACAAGGGATGTTCCTTTTTTAGGGAGCGGGTACCTATTTCTTACAGGTACCCACTCCCAATTCCACTCTGCTCACCTAGGAAGTTCAACCCCCCCCTCCCCCGCACAACCTCATAGGACACATCACAGGTCCCAAGAAACTACCAGACCATTGAGAGAGTGCAGCATGTCTCCTGCATGCCCAGTGGGGAGCTTCCTACAGTCAAGATCGTGGCCCCAGGGACCTGAAGGCCACCAAAGATCCAGCTCCGGTGAAGACAGCTTTGGATCCTTGGGCTGGTGTCTTTTTAGTAAAAGTCAGCAGCTACAGTATTTGTACAGATTTTTTTTTCTTTTTTTTGCAGTATTTGTGCTAACTTTGTGCTGCATCAGTAACATGTTACACTATGAATACAGGTGTAACATGTAACATGTTATAAAAGGGGAACCTATCCTTCAAGTATGATCCTAAGCTCCATCTAGTGGCCATAATGAGGTATTTTCTCAAACCACTCCATTTTTAATAATGAATAATATTTCACCTGTAGAAGATATAGAAGAACATTCAGATTTTATCTCATTCGCACAAAATGGATGTACCAGCAGTTTCCCTGGACAAATAGCTGTACAATTTTTTTTTCAATTTAAATGTACCCACTTTCATGTGGAAAAAAAATGGCACATAAAAAATGAACATAACATAAACAATTGCTACACAAATCATATTCTATTTCAGGGTTTCTCAACCAGGGTTCTGTGGAACCCTAGGGTTCCTCCAGAGGTTGCTAGGGGTTCAATTTCTACCTTCCCTAAATTCCCAATGACATCATTGGCGCATTCTTCCCATTGACCATCACACTAATGTATCATGAGTTGTAGATTTTTCATTATTAGCAGGGGTTCCCCGAGACCGGAGAATTATTTCAAGGGTTCCTCAGTGTTGAAAAGGTTGAGAAAGGCTGCTCTATTTGAATGGTATTAAAAATGCCTTTCATTTTCAATCTGCAGCCGCTGTCATTTTCTGTACAATGCAATGCAATATGGCTACCTGGAGGTGTTCTCTACACAGGTGGTGTACAGAACGCCCCCCAGAAATGTAATTTCCTGCTTGTGTGATTGGCTCACTGATTTTCCTAGAAGAGAAAACTCACCCAAGCTCTACCAGTGTATAGTGCAAATTAGTGTGCAGAGTGGTCAGTGCTCTGGCTGATTAAATTTGCAATGGATCCATAACAAGTATGAGCCGGCAACTCGACAGCTTCTTCATAGAAAACTTCATTTCAGCATCATAACAGTAACATCCAAAATCTTGACCCATTTCGGCCTAAGCCTTTATCATAGAATCAATGCTATGATGAAGGCTTAGGCCTTAGGTCGAAACGTGTCAGTTTTTGGATGTTACTGCTATGATGCTAAAATAAAGTTTTCTATGAAGAAGCTGTCGAGTTGCCGGATCATACTTGTTATGGATTAATTTTCCCAGAAGTCTGCACTAAGATACAAGTCAGATTTTGGTCATTTTTTGCAACAAAAATGTAATTTTTGATGAGAAGCTTCCAATGGGAAAAATCACATCTAAAATGATGCAAACCCTGCCACTTTCCTCATTAGGGCCCTGCAAGTGCAGCAGCTGATTGATAATTATAAAATTGGATTTACTTTAAAGTAGAGTTACTGTTTAAATTCCATACTGACATTCATCTTGTGCATGTGGCTGCTCCATTTTCTAAATCCCTATAGCTATTATAAGATTAGGCCAGAAATTGAACTTGTAAAATGCAGGCTAAAGGTTTCCAGACTCCACCTGTAGTAGCTGTCAGAAATGGAAAAGGCATTGAATCGTATATAATGAGGCTCTGAAGAGTCAGCTCAGCAGAAAAGTTTTAGAAACCTATATAAAACATTGGCAACTATTCATGTGTATTTGAATACAATAGTGTGGATAGTGAGACACAGTCTGTTTTGTTTTTACAGGCACGTGAACCGGAGTTATATCTTCTCCAGGGAGACAGTAATCAGGACAGTACATACGGGTCAACTGTCACCCCTGATCAGCACCAATATAACACTGACTACTCTGGATCTGATCACTCTGTCACCACTGTTACTGCCCCCACCTGGGAGAAGCCAGCACTGCAGCCAGCACTGCAGCCAGCTAATGAGAGCACTGTAACAGCAACACAGCCACCCCAGGAAGATAATGCCAGAAGGAGCTACATTTGGAACAAGAAGGGTCGGGAGATTGTACCCATCTCCAATCAAATGCAATACCATGTTCAAATCGAAAACGGTGTATTACCTCCAATTGACTTAGGTATTTTATTCACTGCACATCATTGGATCCCAATGCACTTAATGAAAATGGCAGCCAAATTTGCACATTTAGCACTGGGGTCATTGGTTCGTATCCCAACCATGGCACTACCTGCATGGAATTTGCATGTTCTCCTTGTGCCTACATGGGTTTCCTCTGGGTATTCCTTATTTTTCACCCTTGTATGTGTATGTATGCATGTGAATTAGGAACTTTACATTGTTAGCTACTTGAGGGTAGGGACTGATGTGAATGTACAATGTATATGTAAAATGCTGCGTAAATTGATGGCGTTATTTAAGTACCTGTAATAAATAAATAAATTTGACCACTTCAGCTCTGGAAGATTTACCTCCTTCATGACCAGAGCACTTTTTGCAATTCTGCACTGCGTTGATTTAACTGACAATTGCGCGGTTGTGCGATGTTGTAGCCAAACAAAATTGACGTCCTTTTTTTCCCACAAATAGAGCTTTCTTTTGGTGGTAATTGATCAGTTTTTATTTTTTGCACAAACAAGAAAGGGCGACAATTTTGAAAAAAAAACAATATTTTTTACTTTTTGCTATAATACACATCCAAAAAAAAGTAAAAAAAATAATTTCTTCTTCAGTTTAGGCCGATATGTATACTTTTACATAATTTTTGTTAAAAAGATTGCAATAAGCGTATATTGATTGGGTTATGCAAAAGTTATTGCGTCTACAAACTATGAGAATAGATTATGGCATTTTTATTATTTTTTTTTTCACTAGTAATGGTGGCGATCTGCGATTTTTATCAGGACTGCGAAATTGCCGCGGACAGATCAGACACTTTTTTGGGACCAATGATATTTATACAGTGATCAGAGCTAAAAATAGCCACTGATTACTGTATAAATGTCATTGGCAGGGAAGGAGTTAAACTGTAGGGGGCAATCAAGGGGTTAACTGTGTTCCCTCACTGTGTTCTGTGTGGGGGCTGGGCTGGCCGGGGCATGACAGATCTAACTGTTCCGATTACTGGGAATAGTAGATCTGTCATAAGTCCCCTCACAGAATGGAGATCTGCCGTGTGTACACTGGCAGATCTCCGTTCTGCTTCTGTAACAGGCGATCGCGGGTCGCTGTTGGACATCGAGTCTGCCAGAACCGCGTGGACGCTCACGCATCTATGGCAATTCGCGCAGCAGTGCCAACGGCGGCTGGTTGGCAATCGGTTAACTGACAATTGCGCGGTCGTGCGAAACTGTACCCAAATAAAAATGATGTCCTTTTTTTCCCCCCACAAATAGAGCTTTCTTTTGGTGGTATTTGATCACCTCTGCGGTTTTTATTTTTTGCGCTATAAACAAAAAAAGGCCGACAATTTTGAAAAAAAAAAAGCAAAAAATATCTTCTTTACCACTTCAGCCCCGGAAGGATTTCCCCCTTTAGGACCAGAGCACTTTTTGCGATTCGGCACTGCGTCGCTTTAGCTGACAATTGCGCGGTCGTGTGACGTTGTACCCAAAATAAATGTGCGCCTTTTTTTCCCAAAAATAGAGCTTTTTTTTGGTGGTATTTGATCCCCTCTGCGTCATTTCTGATTACTGCTATAAACAAAAAAAGAGCGACAATTTTGCAAAAAAAAACAATTTTTCTTACTTTTTGCTAAAATACAAATCAAAAAAATATAAAAAAAAAATTTTTTCCATCAGTTTTGGCCGATTTATATTCTTCCTCATATTTTTGGTAAAAAAAATCACAATCGGCGTTTATTGATTGGTTTGCGCAAATGTTGCCGCGTTTACGAATGATGAGAATTAATTTATGGGATTTTTATTTATTTTTTTATTTTTTACTAGTAATGGCAGCGATCTGCGATTTTTAGCAGTACTGCGATATTGCGGCGGACAAGTCGGACCATTAGCCGGTGGAGATCGAGTCCGCCCTATCCGGCGGCACGCGTGCTCACAATACTCGTTATCGCGGCCGCCGTCAGGTGACAGCGGTTTGTGATAACGAACCACTTTGCCCCGTCAATCCACGGACGGCGGTCGGCAAGTGGTTAATTTAATTGTGCTCATAAAGTGCCAGGTGCTTGTAAACCATTAATGGGGGCTTGTGCAGTTAGGTGCTCCCCTCCTCTTTATCCCACACTCACCAGAGATGCTGGACTTCCACTACAGAAGTCATTAGCGCTTGTGTAGCTGGGACTTGTAGTTCCACGGGCCGAGTCTCTCCCAACAGTCAATGCCCCTCAAGTTGTTCACCGGGTCTCCGTGGCAAGGATATAGTGATGGCAAAGGAGATGGATATAGTGTAATAACGTTTTATTAAAGTTAAAAGCAAAAACATATCCACTTACACTTAAATTCGCATGAGAAAATGCCGGACCGGAAGTAGGAAGTCGTCTTGCGTCTCACCGGCCAGATTTGACGTCACCACCCACAGTCTACTGACGCGTTTTCAATTTTTACATTTATTTATAAGAGTGTGTGTGTGTACAGTATATTACACATACATACATACACACGCACACGTTTGAGCTTTGGAATGCACACCCTAATGCAATAGGCTGCACACACTTATGGTTTTGCTTCTGTTTCTTACTGTTGTAATATTTTTTGGTGATTCAGTGTCCTGTATTATCTTTTGCTCAGAATGCATATAAAATATTAGTGACAGAGACCTGGAAGTAGGGGAATTGTGAGTGTTGCCCTTTAGCAGCTAGTTATGCCCAGTTCACATCTCACGATTTAGGATCGCGCATAGAATTGCGGCAAACCTGTAAATTTTGGCTGCCATTATTCTTTAATGGCACCCCAAACGTGATTCTGCTGTGATCATCGCGCGTCATAATCACGGCAAAACACAAGTTTTAAAAACGCACTACACTTGTCATCCACATTATTCTATTCATTATAATGACAATTCTGTTCAACAGGAAAAATCGCCAATGCTCCCAATAAAAGATCAGATGCTGCCAACTATGATGACACCAAGAAATTATCTGGTAGAAACACAACTGGGGATTCTGGGATTGAGCATTCCCTCCTAGGGGTGGAAACCGATCGCTCTCACCGCAAGCGGTAATTGTAAATATATATATATTAGAAGCAGCATATACTGAAAAGCACTATGATGATCATAATATAAATAAAAGAGATGATAATAATAAGTACCATATTATATTTTTGATTTGCAGTCAAGAAAGGTATATAGCAGGAAACCCTGCAAACGGTCAGCCCAGGAATAAGGATGACAAGGTAAGAAAAATGACCAAAAGAGTTTTGTAATACCTCTTGATTCAGAAATTCAGAGCTGCCCCATACACTCTGCCGTCAAACAATACTTTAAGGAAGTTAATTAGGACTACAGAACACCTCGCCCCCAATATCCCCCGGTGTTATGGAGATGAGAAGAGGGTAAGGTATACTGTAGTCCTGACATACTTCCTATCTTAGGGTGATATTGCTGCCTCTACAGATACAATACAGTACACTGACAGTGCGAGAGTAGAGGAGAGACTACAATCTGCTTTCCACACAGGGGGGGATCTGTACTAATAATTAGTGCAATGATTATCAGTGCCCAGGGCTGGACTGGGACAAAAATTTGGCCCTGGATTTCATCCAGACCGGCCCACTTTAATTTTGCAAAGGCGCACAAATACAGTACATAAACTATACGCAATTGCGCAAAAAAACATAAGTAGCATAACATAGAGTCCTCACACATCTTTTATTATTTCACTTATTCTCCTCTGTATTTTTCTCCTCATTCTCACATCCCTACATGAAGTGGGAAGGCTAACGTCATGCAGGCACATTGCTACAGCCTAATTGGCTGGAACTTCGGAAACTGGCATTGCTGCAAGCCAATTGCTGCCTTTCAGCAATGCAGCGGCGCTGAGGCTGAGTGAGGATGACAGGCCCTCCCATACCGGCTGGCCAGACAGAGTCCCTTACATCAGGGTCCCCAGAGAGCCCCTCTTTACATCAGGGTCCCCAGAGAGCCCCTCTTTACATCAGGGTCCCCAGAGAGCCCCCCTTACATCAGGGTCCCCAGAGAGCTCCCCCCTTTACATCAGGGTCCCCAGAGAGCTCCCCTTTACATCAGGATCCCCAGAGAGCTCCCCCTTTACATCAGGGTCCCCAGAGAGCTCCCCCTTTACATCAAGGTCCCCAGAGAGCTCCGCCTTTACATCAAGGTCCCCAGAGAGCTCCGCCTTTACATCAAGGTCCCCAGAGAGCTCCGCCTTTACATCAAGGTCCTCAGAGAGCTCCCCCTTTACATCAGGGTTCTCAGAGAGCCCCCCTTTACATCAGGGTCCCCAGAGAGCTCCGCCTTTACATCAAGGTCCTCAGAGAGCTCCCCCTTTACATCAGGGTTCCCAGAGGGCCCCCCTTTCATCAGGGTCCCCA
>BLSH010238282.1:78190-98825 GCA_018402905.1 Glandirana rugosa
GTCTAGTGTTGGTATTCGTTCGTTAGGGTAAGTACTGTCGATTTTTGATACAGAAAATGTCACTAGTAGTGATCTCTACTCGCTTGAAGATCTTCAGGCCCAAGACGACCAAGCCGGCTTGAAACCCCAGACCCATTTTGAAGATGATCTCCATTTTTGCTTTTTTTATGTTTTTATTTTTTAAAAAATATTTCAAGTTATTTCCCTGTCCCCATTTCTTTGTAGGTCACTTGTCCCACCCTTACCCCCATTCCCTTCCTTTTGCAGACCTCTAGGACCTTCCAGGACTATTTTACAGCCATTTTTGTGCCTAAAAGTCTGTGTCCCCATTGATTTCAATGGGGTTCGGGGTCCGGGACAAAGTTCGGGTTCTGTCCGGACCCGAACCCGGACTTTGTCCCAAAGTTCGGCCGAACCAGCAGAACCCGGACTTCTAGAAGTTCGCTCATCTCTAGTGATGATCACTGTAAAAGACATAGTTTTTAGCTGTCATGAATGGGATTGCTTGCTTATGGTTGTGATCTGTGATTGGCTACAGCTAATCACAAGTTACAGGTAGCCAAGTACCATGTGCTTGCTGTAGGCCAATCACAGATCACAACAGTAAGCAAGCTATTCATGAATGGAAATCCAATACTGACAGGTTGTTTACATTGTTATCATGTGATTGCTGTGGCCAGTCATGGCAATCACATGATACCCGGTTACTGATTACCGGTAAGAGTATTCCGCTGTGTCCACCACTGCAAGAGCACGCTGTGCACTCCCAACCCGGGAGAGGATCAATCACATAATATATATATATATGTGATTGAGCCCGTCCTTGCCGTCCGCCGTATTAAATGTATTGTGGCAGGCCGGCAAGTGGTTAAACTTCATCACTCTGCGTCTCTGTGCTTGCATTAGAGTCAGCTTCCAGGCTCCCCATCTGTTCATTCTCTTACCCAGATCTGCTATTATCTTGGATCCCTTGTTAATGACCTTTGCCTTGTACCTGGATTACTCTTTGGATTGCCGTCTGAACTAGACCTCAGATTGCTAACTGAACTACACTTAATTTGCAACCTGCCCTGACCCCTGACCTTGGAACTGTTTTCAAACTACATTAGCTCTCACCTTGGACTTTCTCAGGATTCATCAACCACCCACTGTCCACTGCCTGACCAGCCTTGGAACTAGAGTTATCCTTCCTCATCTCACTTGCTCAGTCCTGGTGCCACCTGACCAGGAAATAAAGGCATGGGGGAGAATTAAGTCATGGGGGGGGAACCAAGTACCAGTAGGTCTGCTTGCCTTAAGGGAACAGGGGTTGCTATAGGCAAAAGAAACACCAGCCAGCTATAGCTCCATACCTAGGCATCAGACTGTACATTACTTATCTGCACTGTGGTCCATGATACCTAATATCTGGGTCAGTTGGCATTTTTTATTTAAAGGGCATCTAACCCCAAATCAAATTTTTTTTTAAATATTGCAGCTTACCAGTCCTTAGATGTGATGGTTCCATTAGTGTTCTTTTTTTATACCTTCCCCTTTATTTTCCCCCCGGTGATCCTATGAATAAGACACTTTTTGTGGCTATGATTTTGTTCTATATCCTCCAGCATGGTCAGGGGTGCCATTTGGAATTGCGGGCAGAATCGCGGTGATTCCGTCTGCGATTCAAATTGCCTAGTTGTGAATGGAGCCTAAAGCCTCGTACACACGAGTTAACGATCGTATACAACAGGTCATATGAACAACGTTGTATGCAAAATAGATCGTTAGTACGCGCGATTAGAACAGCCGACGTACGACGGTCGTACAACGGGACGGCGGCTTGCACTAAACTTTTAGTCTTATTGGGTGGACTGGGCCGGGAGACAAACTGGTCTGGCACCCCCATAAAGCGGCTGCATTTGCTGCTAGTATGACAATACCGGCAGGCCCCCATCAGAGGGGGACAGCCCATACATATGTAGGGGACCTGGGCGTCCCAAGGGGCCCAGGGGACGGGCCCCAACCAATGTGTTGTTGTGCTGCCCAATAGCCAAACAGGAAGTTTGAGGAAATCTCTTAAGGAAATCCATTCCAATCCCCCCAAGGCCCTCAGAACTAGTATCCCCACTAAGAAATGTCAGGGCGGGTCTTAAACAGGAAAGGGTGAGGCCTTGACAGGAAAGGGTGGCTCATATTTAACCACTTCAGATCCGCGCTATTGCCAAAGTACGGCTCCAGCGCGGATCTGAAATGCCCATGGACGTCCTCCACTGCGCACGCTCCTGCGCGCCCCCTGGCGGCAGCGGCGTCGCGAGCGTGCCCGTGGGTCAGGCGGACTCGATGTCGATGTCCGCCTGAGACCCGCCGATCACTTTTAGGAGCCTCAGAACGGGGAACCGCCGTTGTAAACACGGCGGTTCCCCGTTCTGTGACAGGGGACAGGACAGATCTACTGATCCCTGTCACTGGGATCAGTTAGATCTGTTATGTCCCAGCCAACCCATCCCCCCCACAGTTAGAACACACCCAGGGAACATTTGTTAACCCCTTCACTGCCCCCTGCAGGTTAACCCCTTCACTGCCAATGACATTTACACAGTAATCAGTGGACATTTAAATTTCTGATCGCTGTATAAATGTCATTGGTCCCAAAAATGTGTAAAAAATGTCCGACATTTCCGCCCCAATATCGCAGTACCGATAAAAATCGCAGATTGCCGCCATTACTAGTAAATAAAATAAAAATAATAAAAACACCATAAATCAATTCCCAGTTTGTAGACGCGATAACTTTTGCGCAAACCAATCAATATACGCTGATTGCGATTTTTTTTTTTACCAAAAATATGTAGAAGAATATATATCGGCCAAAACTGATGAATAATTTTTTTAATGGATTTGTACTTTAGCAAAAAGTAAAAAATATTGTTCTTTTTTGCAAAATTGTCGCTCATTTTTTGTTTATAGCGGCGATCAGAAATGACGCAGAGGGGATCAAATACCACCAAAAGAAAGCTCTATTTGTGGGAAAAAAAGGACGCAAATTTTATTTGGGTACAACGTTGCACGACCGCGCAATTGTCATTCAAAATGCGACAGCGCTGAAAGCCAAAAATTGGTCTGGGCAGGAGGGGGGTTTAAGTGCCCGGTAAGGAAGGGGTTAAATTAGGGGGGGTGCATGAGTTTAGTCAGGCCTAGGGCAGCACAAAACCTAAATGCACCGCTGACAACAGCCAACATACGTTTTGGGCCGTTCGGTGTGTACGAGGCATAACACAGAATGTCTGCAAGAGCCCTGCATAGCACCTGCAATCCGCTGATCGCAGATGCAATGCTTTCCTGGCTCATAGCAAAAAAATAATAAATGCACATTTTTTTACCTACAAAAAGACGTGCATTCATTTTGTTATTTTTTTTTACAAAGTTGAACTTATCCTTTAAGTATGTCATTGATTTTAGTGATTGGATTTACAGTTACTTTAAAAAAAAAAAAGTGACATTCATTGAGTGGCAGGGAATCCGCTGACTCACGATACATACAGTAGGAGCTCGCTGTGTACTGAATGATCAGCTGATACGTTCTTATCTTTAGTACAGTATGTCCAGCTTTTGATGCAATGGGCAGTAACTGCTCTTATCTCTGACAAGATCCCATTCACTAGAAGAAAAAGAAACGTAAGAGGTGACACTGTGGAATTTGCAGACCAGCAGTGACAGTACAAAGTTTTTACAGTGCAAAGTTAATATGCTGCACATTCCTTTTTACTTCCTTATCAGGGCCGCGTGTGTTGAAAGGAATATTGCTTCAGAGAAAGATGATAGCTAAACTTGCTGTAATCTGCATAAATAGGTGATGATTATACCAGGACAGATACTCAATTACTCAATGAATGAGCTGCAAAGGGAGGAGGCATGTGCAAACTGTGCAAGCAATCAAAGCACTGCTCCATTGAACAAATACAGTAACCAGTGGTGGCTGGTGTTTTTCTTGGGGGGGGGGGGTCGGCAAAAAACCCTACCCCCCATTGGTTGTGACATCAGCACCCCCTCTGCCCTGCACTTACCGCAGCAGGCCCCGGCGGGCGGGTTGCAGGCTCAGGCCTCAGAGGGCTTCAGCGGGCAGCGGCGGGCTCCGGTGGGTTACAGGCTCTGGTGGCAGCGGCGGGCTTCGGTGGGTTGCAGGCTGTGGTGGTAGCGGGCTTCTATGGACGGTGGGCGACTCCTCCCTTCATTCGATGTTGAAACACACCTGGGTGGGCTCCGGATGCAATGCTGTAGGGCATGGACAAGGGGGGCGGCGCCCATGCGCCCATAACGGACGGGCCGTCCCTGATGGTAACACTGCATATGTGGTCTTGCAGTGTTTTTAACACGTTTTGCTGTGTTTTTGGTGCGCGTTTTGCACCTGTGAAAAAATTGTATGTACCTCCAAAACTGCACCAAGAATGCTTTTTTGTGGCATTTTTTATGCAGTTTCCATTCATTTCAATGGGAAGGAACATTTTTTGGTGCATTTTTTTTTTTTTACCACACCAAACATGCAAGAAAAATGTAGCAAGCAGGACTTTGAAAAAACACAATGGATCTGCAACTGACCAGTGTGAAGAGTTCCATAGAATATAATAGCCATGCGTTTTTTTCTGCTTTTTTATTGCAAAAGTGTAAAGCAACAGATCAGTGTGAAAGCAGCCTTAGGCAGGCCCATAGATGATTCAATTTTCTTTCCTTCCACCCCAGCTGAAAGGAAGAAAATTGCTGGATTCCCCCATCAAAACACAATGATCCCTGTTGGATATAGAATTGCTAAAATTTGGAATCATGAATGGCCAGCATTGGGCTACTTATATAGAAGCTCAAACATGGCTTAAAATTAAAGCCTGGGAAAACAGTGGCTCAAACCTGCTTCTGTAACTGTTTGGTAGGGTAGATGCATGGCTAGATGTAATTTCATCTGACATCCAAGAAGAGGACACTGATTGGCTGCAGCTCATTAATCTGTGGAGCCGCAGCAAGGCTTAGGGGAGATGTAATTCCCATGACAGTGGCCCAAATCAGGAAGGAAAGAGCAGGACTACAAGTTGCAGGAAGGCTGTGCCCTGCAATAGAGAGAGGAATGGAAATCCTGTGCTGCAGGATCAAGGTAGTCTCACATAGAGAGTGTAGCACTGCCCCCTTGAGGGTGACTAGAATTACCTGTTCTTCTGCCCCGCCATGACCCTGTGAACCCTCCAACCCACCTGACACTCTGGGTTCAGACATCTTCTTGCAAGCACCTTTAAATGACACTCCAACACAAGTTAAATAGGTATTCTCGTAGGCTTTACTGGAATAGAGATATGTGTACAAAGGGGTCACTGATCAGCTGAGTCTTGGATAACAGCTAAGGCTCAGGTGAGGAATTCTCAAGAAACAGCTTAATTACAGTTCAATAACACAGGTGCAGGATATACATATTTACAGCAGAACAACAGTTAAAGAATAAAACATGTGTTCATAAAGAATCCACTAGTTAAGGCAATATGATACCACATTAAAGGGGAACCCCAGGCTGGCCTATAAAACCTTGACTTCCTAATGAGAAACCAGATAGAATAGGAGTAGGAAAGGGCCCTTTAACTAATGGTAAAAGCAATGTCCAGGGTGCAGGCCTGCAGTAGTCTTCACCGGCAGTTGGAGCTCTTTATATTATATCCAAGATATGGCACTGTGATGTTAAGGTAAGCAGGACAGCTTAAACTGGCTAGTGATATTTCTTAGAGTAGTTCAGGCTATAGACGTCTATGTTCATATGTGTTTCTTATGTAATCCAATAAAGTGCTTCCAGGGGCAAGGTGTCTGTAAACACTGTCCAAGTAAGGTAACCAGGTAAGGATTGTGAACAATGGGTGATTGTCCTCTCACCAACTGAAGAGCTGGTTAGGAACCTCCCGAACGGTGATCCTAGATGAGATGTCCTTCAGTGAAATGAGCGGAGATGATCGACCAGCTGCTGGACACGGGCGATCGTTGGATCTGTCTGACGAGGTGATGCCACGGTGATGCCTCATGAACAGCAAGCAGAGTTGGGCCCTCTGGGGCCGGGCTGGAGTCACTGGATGGCCACGTAGTAGGCCACAGCCCTCCCGCACTGCAGCAGAGAGGCGTTTACTCAGTGAGGCCACGGAAGAAGAGAGCGAGGGCCCTTTTATAGTTTCTCCCAGAAATCTTTGGTGTTGCAGAGAGCCCTCTGGGATGTGTAGGTCAAGGATAGTTCCACAATGCCAGGACGTCTGCTCAAGAGACTACTAGTCCCACAATCCTCCCTGGTTAGCTCAAAGATATGATGTCAGTTACTGGATCCCAGCACTAGAGGCACACATGAATAGATGGAAAATTAAGGGGGTGGTCTGCCAAACAAGGTAACTGTAGTCCACTGCAGGGGCGACCGGTCTATAAGGGGTGCTTGGGCGCCACCTCCCAGCTGACTAATTAGAAAAGAAAAAAACTGCCCAAAGACCACTGCTGCCATAAGGACCATGTTCTAGAGTGGAAGGACCCACAAGACTTAGGGCGGAGGACTGTGAGTGAATGTTCCGCTGCTTCCCTTACCTGTGGGACTCTGCTGAAGTTGTGGAGTCCAGATCTGCATTACTATGGGAGTGCTCTGCAGTGTTCTGCAAGAGCATCTGTGTCCAGGATGTCTACTGCTTTGTTCAGGGTTGCTGTTGCTGTGTTCAGGACTGCTGCCCTCTCTCTAAGACACTGCAAGAGTCAGCCTGCCTCTTGTATCCAGTGACTCTGTTCTAGAAGTCCCAAGAGAAGGTGGATTGCTTGTGTTGGGTTCCATATTGGTGAGAAGGATTTGGCCTGTTTAAAGGAACAACAGAAGTAACCTTTTTCTGGGACCCTTAGGTTTTGCCTTTTGGTGAATCTTTCCATCTCTCTTACCCCTTTTGTTGGGATTACAACTCAGTTTAGAGTATGCCAAAGTAGACTTTATTTCCCAGCAATGGCTACTGATAGCTAGTTTCCACTGGCTAGGAGGGTGATTAGAAGGGACTGTGTCTTTATAGCCCCTGTGTGTATTTCCTATATTTAGGATATCCCTAAAGTCAGGGCCTAGGAGGTCTAAACCTTGCTATTGAACTAGGTAGTTGGGTACTCATAATAAGTGATTCTCATTTTTAAGTTGTGTTATTTTATATGTGGGAGGTTCAGCGTGGTGCGGCGGCAGTAAACACTCAGGGGTTGATTTACTAAAGGCAAATAGACTGCGCACTGTGCAAAGTGCAGTGGCTCCAAAGCTTAGTAAATGAGCAGAAGCCCTGCTGGCTGCCATCAACCAATCATGTGCAATCAAAAATACTGTTTTTTAAATTTTCCTTGCGTGTGATTGGGTACTCTTCGCAAAGTGAAGCTTTACCTCATTTACTAAGCTCTGGAGCAACTGCACTTGTAGAGGGCAACTGCACTTTGCAAAGTGCACAGTCTATTTGCCTATAGTAAATCAGCCCCTCAAAGTCCAGTTGCAGAAAAACAGAATTTGTGTTAAAGTTAAAGTACGGCAATTCACTACAAGCCCGGCGAGAAGGCACCCTACTTGGAACACCGGAATGCAACAGCTATGTGTAATAGAGCAGGCCGACAGCATCTGTCTTGAGAGGCGGAAAACAGCCTGGCCCAAATGGATAGGTCTCCAGGATAGATAGCATGTCCCTATCCCTCCCCTACTCACCTGAAACCTCTCCCTATCGCTAATGATTGTCCATGACAGATGTGTGACCTGTCTCTACACTACCCACATGCAAAATGCACGCCAAGCCCGGGAGCCAGGGCCCAAGATGGCCACCAGAGTCACATGGGGTGGCAGCATCCAATCGGATAGCTTCCCTAGTGACCCAGGAAACCATAGTGGACCCTTGTTCCTATTGCCTTCCTCCCTCTCTTCAATGCTGTTGTGTTCGAGTGCTACCTGCAGTAGAGAATGTAGACTGCACTTGCCTACATATACACCAACCTTTCTCAACGTGTGTTCCTAGGAACCCTTGGGTACCTCCAAAAGTTGCTAAGGGTTCCTTGAGCAATGAGAAGTTTCTATCTAGTGGGTTGCTAACACCAAGAACAGGAAAACTCTTACAACAGGGGCTCCTTCGGGAGTGATCCCTACAAGTATGGATGAGCTTCGAGTCCTAACCCGCCTGAGCGATTTTGCCAAAAATGTGTCAAAGAAGGAGCCAAAAATAGGCAGCGGAGGCATCCCCCACACAACAGCCTGAGTGGCGGGAAATGTCTTTGCCGGCTATGATTGGCTGTGTGCTTTGACAGCTTCCCAGCAGTATAGTTCAGGTGGGTTCGGACTCATATCTGAAGCTGCTTGAGCTCATCCCTGCCTAGCAGGGGAGGGCTGGCCCAGGGGGTAGGGTGGCAATTGCCCCCCAGGCCACCCTAACTTACATATAAAATGGCCAATGGCTGCTGCCCGCTCACACTTTTTTTGTTCTTGTGGAGGAAGGAAATAGGGCCCAGGGGCGCAGCCACCAACTAACTGCAGGCAAAGGGGGGGCGCCCAGGGCCGGCCCTACCATGGATCCCGCTAGGTCCATTGGGTGGGCATGGATGGTGAGCTGATTCGGTGGTTCAATGGGCCACTTGACTGGACTTGCCCCCCAGGCCTAAGGCTGCCAGCCCTCCCCTGCTGCCTAGGGTTGCCACCTCATCCCTTTAAACCCGAACACATATGAATTACACAGGTTCTGAGGCTAATTTAATGCAGATAAGGCACTAAGTGAGTTTAATTACCACCTTAATCAGGGACAGAACCTGTGCAATTAATATATGGTTTAAAGGGATGAGGTGGCGACTCTATCCCTGCCTACCAGTAGAAAAAAAGGGTGTTGGGTGTAATGTCTAGTTTTCAGCCAAAAAGTTTATAGTTTGTTGCACAAGAATGTTCTTACTGTGCAGGTGCGTTGTATGAATTTGCTTTAAGTAACCTCCAGAGGAAGTTGTTGAGTTATATTATCTGGAAAGTATCGGTGAGAGCTTTCTGAAGTAGCACTTTATGAAAAAAGCACTAGTTATGTATTTGATTTCACCCACTTGATACACAAACCAGGAACGCTGATTATCTCAATGCAAATGGTGATTAATCATAAAACGGCTCAAGTTGACTTCAGTCTATCACTTTTTACTCTCACTCTTCAGGCTGAAATGGAGATTGAAGAATGCGGAATCACATTCAAGATATAGACAAGAAGCATGAGAAATGAACATATTTGCAGAACGAGTTTAAGACTGTTTATCGGGACTTTTTAACTTGTTAACGAACATTTCCAGGCAATAAGCGAAAGCAGTAAAGCCTCGTACACACGGGGCGACGATCGTACGTACGATCGTCTCAAATCTTATGTTGGCTGTTGTATCTAGCATACTGACTGCACTACACGATCGTACTACCACAGAAAGAACGTTCAGGTGCATGTAATTAGCATCCGGCCATTCCTGACTTCTGAGCATGCGTGTTTTGCACAATACAACTTGTTGTACCAACTGCTCTGTACACACGATACAACGGTCGTATGAGCGCTTGTTGGTACGACCAAGTTTTCTAGTTTGCTCATACAACTCCCTTGTACGACCGTCGTATGTCAGCTGTTCTAATCGCACGTATGAACGATCGATTTCCCATACAACGGTCATTTGTACGACCTGTTGTATACGATCGTCGTCCCGTGTGTAGGAGGCTTTAGTGTGCTAATAAAGCGATCAGACTAACAACTACTGATGTACATCATAAAAGGCATTCAATTTAGTTTAAAGGGGGAGTCTGGTTTAAAGTGATACTAACCACTTAACCTCTGGAAGATTTACTCCCCCCTTCATGACCCGGCCATTTTTTTTTCAATACAGCACTGCGTTAATTTAACTGAAAATTGCGTGGTGTTGTGACGCTGCACCCAAATAAAATTGGTGTCCTTTTTTCCCACAAACAGAGCTTTCTTTTGGTGGTATTTGATCACCTCTGCAGTTTTTATTTTTTGCACTATAAACAAAAAACCATCGACAATTTTGAAAAAAAAACAATATTTTTAAATTTCTTTTATAAAACAAATCCTATAAAAAAAGTTAAAAAATCAAATTAGGTCAATATGTATTCTGCTACATATTTTTGGTAAAAAAAAAATCCCAGTAAGCGTATATTGGTTTGGGCAAAAGTTATAGCGTCTACAAACTATGGGATATATTTATGGAATTCTTATTTGTTTATTTTCTTTACTAGGTGATTAGTGACTAATTGCGGGGCTGTGATATTGTGGCAGACAAATTAGACACCAAACTGACACTTTTGACATATTTATGGGACCAGTGACGTTATTACAGTGATCAGTGCTAAAAATATGCACTGTTACTGTACTAATGACATTGACCGGGAAGAGGTTAACATCAGGGGCGATCAAACAGTTAACTGTGTGCCTAGCTGGTGATTCGGTGTAGTGGAAGAGGTGCTTTTACTAGTAGTGGAAGGCATAGATCGGTGTTACTGCTTTACAGGAACACAGGATCCATGCCTTCTGTACTGAGAGAATGGCAATTTGCCTTGTTTATGTAGCGCCCTCTACTTTAGGTAGGTGCTAGAGAGAGATTTTTGTTAGGTGAGGCAAATTTAGTCAGATTGTTCTGATTCTGGGCTGGGACTGACTCAGGGTAGGGCTGGGTGACTCACAGGTGGTGTCTTCAGGACCTCCCACTCCTTTCCAAAAGGTTCCGGTGTTCTCTGGAAAGAGAGGTGGAGAGGGAAGGTGTAGCCACCTGGGGTATTCTGAGGAGCTCTGACCAATCCCCAACCTGGATTGGCAGGGGGCAGGTCTCCTCACATACCTGGGGTCAGCCCAGTGGGGAAGGAGAGTTTGGGTGGAAGAGATGGAGTAGTACGGAGGCTGCCGGGGCCTTGAGGGAGCCCTCAGTCTGCGGGGGGGGGGGGGGTGACTTCGACCTAGAGCATCTGGAATCTGGAAGGGGAGTGAGATCCTGGAGGAGAGGCACAAGTGAGAGAGCAAGTGAAGGACAACAGGAGAGAGTACTAACAGAGAGATCACCAGGAGAGGAACTACAAGTGTCAGGAGTCGGTGAGTGACACACGCCCTGGGAAGCTGGAAGAGGCATGCTGGAGCAGATTGGGGTGAGAGACAGTTTGAGAAGGGTGCAAGAGCCAGTTGGGACTGTGGTGTCACTGTGGCAGTGGAGGAGGCCATTGCAGCCAGGAGGGCTGGCAGGGCCTGGAATAGGATGGGCTGTAGTCTACCATGGCTAGCTAGCCCTTCAACTAACTTTTCTTACACTATGGGGTCCACGGTCCCTGCCTACAAAGGGCGGTTCAGAAGCTTTGCTATTAAGAGCCGTGAAGACGCCCAATCGCGTGGCGAAACGCGTTGACATCACGTCCGATCGCCGCAGCCGTCATCATCGCCATTTCCGGTTCGGGAGGAGAGGGCAGTGGAACGCACGCCGTTTGAGATTGTACACTACAGGCTTTTTTATCTTCATCATTCTGTAATTTACTCTCCACTTGCGCAATAAAACTTTATGTTTGGCGGTCTACACGTGAGCTTTCCTTTTGTCCTCCGAGCCTTACAGGCACCATCCCAACAATCTTATGTGCTGAAGAGTTTGATACAATATCCAACATTCGGGTACCTGCTGCATCTCCCCACTGACACAAGCCGTTTTTGACCTCTGACTGAAAAGCAGATGGTCAATAGTCTCTGGTGAGTGGGGACACAGAGGGGGGTTTTTGGCACAGACTGCATGTCCCACTTGAAGTAACCCTTTCAGCACGTTAAGGAGCACCTGGTTTGCACTTTTTCACCGTTGAAGAATCTGTTGGTTATTCACTGTCAGCAGCACTTTCCAGCACTTGGACACTTTACAAGCGCTTTGGTTTATTTATTGCTTTTGTGGAACCAATGTGACACCCATTTAATCTTCATCTGTTTTTTATGAGATTCAACATGGACTCATTTAGTTGTATATTTAGTAGCATTTTTAAGCACTTGGGCACTTTACAAGCGCTTTGGTTATGAAATTGTTTTTATGTAATAGCTATGACACTTATTCAATTTTTGCTTTCCCAAGAGAGTCTGCAGTGACCTATTGGGTATACATTTGATGAAGCACTTTATAGGCACTTTTGACACTTTATAAGTGCTTTGGCTCAGTTATGGTTCTGTTTGTTAATTTGATGCACTAAGCAGATTATATATTTTGTTTAGTTTGTTGTACTTATATTTTTCAGTCACCCAGTAGGAGCACATATTTGTATGGTTAATTGGCCATACACTGGCACGAGTACTTAGTGGTGCTGCCCACCCTCATAAATAGCTTATTAAGAGCAGGACTCACCATGTGCTAGCTAGGCCAAAGAAGTTTGTGCAGGAGAGCAGGACAGGAGTTTACTAAGAAGCAAGTGTGTGCTGGAGGAAGAGAAGGCCTTTCTATACAGGACGTGTATATAGATGGTCCGGTTCAAGTTAGAGATCCATTTTACTGGGCATCCCATAACATCTCAATCCCTATCCAAGTTTAATCCCCCAATATAAAAAAAACAAAACACAAGTACCGGCCTGTTCTTCATGACTCTGGATGAAAGGAAACAGTGTGATTGAGGGCAGAGTGACAGGTGAACTACTACTTTCAGCAACCCCCAAGGGGGTAATGGCTACATTTACATAGACAGATCGCTGTTCTGCCTGTGTACAGAACAATCAGTAAAATCACAGCGGGAGTGAGCTGCTGGTGGCGCGCCCTTGTGCCCGATACCCGTAAGTGCAGAATCATGTATATGCCCTGTAGCAGTTAATGCACTATGGGGCAGTCGGCAACTGGATACTAAACAGAGAAGTGTTAATTGCCATAATTCATCCTATAAATCTTATATATCATGCCACTGTATTTTGAATTTTAAAAAAATCTTCAACCTTATTCCTGCAGCACTGTTGTGTGGTCACATGACCTTTGGCATCTACAGGGAAGGCTCTTGGGGAGAGGTTCCTATTACTCTGCTGATATATCCTCTGAGTCTGTGTCTGCACAGCTCTGATTGGTGCTGTACCGGTCAAGTAACAAAAAAAAAAAAAAAAAACTGTTTCAGAAGAGCAATTTAGATTAGATTATAAGTATCAAAAAAACGGTTTTACTGCTCCCTATAAACCTTTAATGAACATCAGATGTTTATTGTCTTGTGCATTAATTTGGGGAAGGTGGAGTCAAGGATGATTGACACTAGCTTTAATTTTGTTCAAAGGACATTTGCATTCAAGGATCTTTTTTTACTTTACAGGTATCATCAATTACATTTGGTATACCCTATATTGTCAAAAGTATTGGGGCGCCTGCCTTTACACACACATGAACTTTAATGGCATCCCAGTCTTAGTCCGTAGGGTTCAATATTGAGTTGGCCCACCCTTTACAGCTATAACAGTTTCAACTCTTCTGGGAAGGCTGTCCACAAGGTTTAGGAGTGTCTATGGGAATGTTTGACCGTTCTTCCAGAAGTACATTTGTGAGGCCAGGCACTGATGTTGGACGAGAAGGCCTGGCTCACAGTCTCCGCTCTAATTCATCCCAAAGGTGTTCTATCAGGTTGAGGTCAGGACTCTGTGCGGGTCAGTCAAGTTCCTCCACCCCAAACTTACTCATCCATGTCTTTATGGACCTTGCTTTGTGCACTGGTCCTAATCATTTGGTGGAGGGGGGATTATGGTTTGGGGTTAAAAAAGAAGGCTTTCCTGAGAGTGCCACCGCCCTGTGTATAATTGGAGAAACAAAAAATGGGGGCAATCCCCACAAGGATGGACTTTAAGGGCACACCATGAGATAACAACACAAAAATAAAATCATATATGTTTATTAGAAAATTACATAAAAAGCCAAGGCTTCACATATTATATAGAAAGACCATGAACAGAGCACTGTCCGAAATACAGTCTATACAAATCTCTAAATCACATAGTTGACTCATAAGCGATACAAGATACTAAAAACCATGGTGTGTGTAGAGCAGGTCAACAATAATACATGATTACATAGATGCAGGTAAAAAGGATGTTAGATAACTGTATCTATGTAATCATGTATTATTGCACTAACATGATGTAATATTGATACATATGTCTCTTTTTCATTAAAGCGGTGGTAAACCCGCCTGCTAAAAGAAAAAAAAAAATCGCATACTAACATATTATGAAATACTTACCTTAGAACGAGGCCCCCGATGCCCGAATCGGTCAGTGCTAAGGACGCTGACATGTTGGTCCTCTTCTTTCTTCCGGGTACGTGGCTCCGGCCACGTATGCATGCGTGCGGAAGCTCTTTGTTCCGGCAGCCAGCTCTGATTTGCCAGCCGCCTCGGCCAGATCATCTGAGCCCATGCGCCGCTAACGTCAGTGGCTGCATGCAGGGCGAATATCTCCTAAACCATGTAGGTTTAGGAGATATTTATTTTACCTACAGGTAAGCCTTATTATAGGCTTACCTGTAGGTGAAAACAGTAGTGGGGGGTTTACTACCACTTTAAGTAATCTCAATATCCAAATCCATGTTGTGAGGGGTCCTAAGGAAGCTTAGAAAAAAGCGAAACGCGTCAACCTGCTCTACACACAACATGGTTTTTGGTATATTGTATCGCTTATGAGTCAACTATGTGATTTAGAGATTTTGTATAGGCTGTATTTCGGACAGGGCTCTGTCCATGGTCTATCTATAGAATATGTGAAGCCTTGGCTTTTTATGTAATTTTCTAATAAACATTTATGATTTTATTTTTATGTTGTTATCTTGTGGTGTGCCCTTAAAGTCCATCCTTGTGGGGATTGTCCCCATTTTATGGTTTGGGGTTGTTTTTTAGTGGCTGGGCTTGGCCCCTTAGTTCCAGTGAAGGGAACTCTTAAAGTGGTTGTCCACCCGTGGCAACCACTTTAACCTACAGGTAAGCCTATAATAAGGCTTACCTGTAGGTGCACTGCATAGCTCCCAAACCTGCACGGCTTAGGAGATATGCCGTGCACTGTGATGTGCCTACGTCACCGGGCACATGCGCAGTGAAGAAACAGCCTCCGTGCCCTTCCTTCACTGTGATCGTGCCGTGACTGGCGAGGTCTGTGTATGTTCTGACAGAGGGGGAAGGAATGTCATCGCAGGCTTCCTGTATATAGAAGCTGTGATCACTCCCCTCCTCCTGCCAGCCCAGCACCAATACAGTTAAAACGCAGTGAGGGAACACAGTTAACCCTAAGAGCACCCCCTGCAGGTTAACCCCTTCACATATCGCAGTACCGCTAAAAATCGCAGATCACCGACATTACTAGTAAAAAATAAAAAAAAAATAAAAACCCCAGAAATTAATTCTCATCATCCGTAAACGCGCAACTTTTGCGCAAACCAATCAATAAACGCCAATTGCAATTTTTTTTTTACCAAAAATACGAGGAAGAATATAAATCGGCCAAAACCGATGGAAAAAATGTTTTTTTATACTTTTTTTTGGGATTTGTATTTTAGCAAAAAGTAAGAAAACATTTTTTTTTGCAAAATTGTCGTTTTTTTTTATTTATAGCGGTGATCGGAAATGACGCAGAGGCAATCAAATATCACCAAAAGAAAGCTCTATTTGTGGGGAAAAAAGGATGCAAATTTTGTTTGGGTACAACGTCGCACGACCGCGCAACTGTCAGTTAAAGCGACGCAGCGCCGAATCGCAAAATGTGCTCTGGTCCTAAAGTGGGAAATCCTTCAGGGCTGAAGTGTTTAAAGTGGTTGTCAACTCGTGACAACCACTTTAACCTACAGGTGAGCCTATAATAAGGTTTACCTGTAGGTGCCCAGCATATCTCCCAAACCTGCACGGTTCAGGAGATATGCAGTGTACTAGTTGTGCTGACATCATTGCGGCACATGCGCAGTGAAGAAACTGCCTCCGTGCCGTTCCTTCACTGAGATCGTGCCGTGACTGGCGGCTCCCGCATGCATGCACAGGAGTGACGTCTCGTGACTCCGGCCAGTCACAGAGCCGGAGATTGCGGCCCCGGAAGGAAGAGGGGCAGAAGATGGACGCTCCCTGCTGTGGGGACAGCGCTGGACATCGCAGGCTTCGTTTGCAGGTAAGTGCCACCTAATGGGCTGCTATGCGATGCATAGTAGCCCGTTATACTTCTACTTTGTAGGGGAATACAGAGGAAGTAAACCCCATCAGGGTTTACATCCTCTTTAAGCAAGACCCGCTATGTTACACCCCCAGTCAGCCATGTTATACCTGTGAAGAAAAATAGGAGATCAAAAAACCTCAGAGTAACAGAGGTAGTGTGCAGCAAAATGCAGCCCCAAAACGAACACAAGGCTGTGACAGGCTCACCAGTCCAACTGCCCCATTCAAGGAAAGAAACTAAGGGTAGTACCACCAGTGCCTCCACAAGAGGCCAAATAACCTACCAAGCCACCTATATACTCCCCACAAGAAAGAACACACTGCTCACACCGGTCCCTCACCCAGTGTGTGCCACTTGCCCGATCCAAGACCCACAGTTTGGACACGCATGTGCAAGATGGCCAATTGTGCATGTGCAGCAGAATTGATAACCGGCGCCGCCAACTTGAAAGAGGGCAGGGAGGTGGCATACTGAGCGCCAGGCACAGGTCATTGACCCTGAAGACCCGACAAAAACTGCAGTAGATCAAGGTCAAACAGTGCAAACCAGTGGGCGTGGCTGCATCCAAGATGACAGTAAGCCCTAGGCAGCTGCCTAGTTTGCCTAATGGTAGTGCCAGTCTGGTATATATACCCACAAGTGTGACCCTATAGTCACATGGGCTGCACAGATAAGAAAAAAGAGGAGCTTAGAAGGCAACTGAAACTGAAGCATGCTCAGTAGATATAACAACTAGGGTGCACAATCTCAGCCTGCAGTGGGGACACAGAGAAGATGGGAGGGACAGCTGCAGGCAGGATCAACCAGGTATATTTCACTCTAAACAAAATGATGCATTTAGGGGCTTTGTGAGTATGAATACTGTTATATAGCATGTAATGAATGTTTTTTATAGTCTGGGTTTAATGACACTTTAAGGATAGCATACGCCCTTCCTCCCCTCTTTGAGGCCCCTCCTCCTGATTCATCCTAATATTTTTTGGGTGCTTTGGCCAGTTCACTTACATCAGGGTTCCTTTTTTCTTCTCCTCTGCTGGTGGTGACTCTGATATGTTGGGAGATTCTCGTGTATAGGGGGCCTCTGATGTATAGGGGTGAATCTGAAGTGATGGGGGCCTCTGAGGTGATGACTTTGATGTGAAAGGGGAACCTTTGACATGATGGGTGAACTATGATGTGATGGGGGGAGGCTCTGACGCGATGTCAGGGATCTGATGTACAGGTGGACCTCTGATGTGATGGGGGACTCAGATGTAAAGGGGGCTCTGATGTGATAGGGGGACCTCTAATGTGAAAGGGGGTTCTGATATGAAGTTGATCTCATTATAGCGCTCGTATGCATTATCCTAGGCTCAGGTTTCCCATTGATAAGTAACATTTCTTATTTTTATCATTTTAAACTGGTGTGCATACATTTAAAGGTGTCTTTGGTGGGTCAAGGGATCCCTTTGCATAGATATTGTGACTCCCCTGAATTGTCAAGATGACAATGGGGGGAGATTTACTAAAACTAGAGAGTGCAAAATCTGGTGCAGCTGTGCATGGTAGCCAATCAGCTTCCAGTTTTTTTTAGTCAAAGCTTAATTGAACAAGCTGAAGTTAGAAGCTGATTGGCTACCATGCACACTGCACCAGATTTTGCACTCTACAGGTTTAATAAATCAATCCCAATGTCTCTTTAAATTTCCTACATGAGCTGTACCTATTTGTTTGATGTTCTACCTTTCCTCCTAGAAGGAGGCTTATATACACTTTCAATTTGTTTCCCCCAATTTACTCTGTATCAGCTGTGTAAGTTGAGTTCTGTTGCAATAGCTGTGATTTTAAGTGGTGTCATTTGTTTCCCTTGGTGAATAACTTGTTGTTTCGGATGCGTTGGATGTCGCCATGGTTTTATGACTGGGCTGCGTGCCAGGCTTCTTACAGGAAACATTGTTTTTACATTTTTAAGTACAAAGAACTCTGCATCACTTTCGTTAAAAGCCATATGAAATAATGATGTATTGTAGTTTACCTGCTATGTATCGAGAGGTGGGGCTGCTGCCTTTGGTTGCCCAGAATTAGTAAGAAAATTTACATTCTGCAGCAAGAACATGAGTATTTCATGAGAAGTAGTGGTGACTGGACGTATGCAGGAATTAGGAAATTAAAATTAAAATTCTAACTTAAGCCAAGACTCACCCTCTCTATTTGTGCTGTTTACAGTTATCACCGTAAGATATCACTGAAAGAAAATGCAAAATTTTGGGTTGTCCCCAGAATGGGAATAGAGGGGACGTTTTCCAAGGGGACACTAGTTCTGGTGACAACTGGGGATCCCCTTGAATAGAGGGCTTTTGTCAGGGTCCGGATCTGAGCTGTGGCTCTTCTCACTAGGGATGGGCCCTCAGTTCGACTCGAACATCAGGGTTTGCGCGTTTGCGGGAAATTCAAGCGCCCCATAATGCATACAAATCGTGGGGAAATGACGCCCGCTGATTGACCAGAGCATGCACATGACCTGCATGCTTTGGCCAATCACAGCACGCTCTGCTGTAAGAGCTATGGTTGGCCAAAGGCAGAGTGCCTTTGGCCAGTCACTGCTGAGCGGGCTCAATCTACACCCACACTATATAAAGCCGCTTGTACAGAGGCTCTATGTAGTGTGTGTGTATAACTAACGTGGATAGAGAGAGGGAGCTTAGTTAGTGGCATGTAGGCAGTTTAGTGTAGAGAGACCTGATATACTAGATAGTGCGATCTGTATACAGTCAGTTAGAGCAGGCAGTGTAAGAATATATATATATCTTAAAGTGGTTGTAAAGTCTTTACAACCACTTTAACCTACAGGAAAGCCTATAATAAGGCTTACCTGTAGGTACTGTGCATATCTCCTAAACTTGCATAGTTTAGGAGATATGCACTGTAATAGCATGTGCCAATGTCATTGGCACATGCGTACTGAAGAATCGGCCCCTGGGGTGGCCCAGGGTGCCATTTCTTCTGTTACTATGCCGTAAATGATGGTTCCCGTGTGCATGCGCTGGAGTGACGTCAGTGCAACTCCGCCAATCACAGCGCTGGAGCCCGCGCTGTGATTGGCCGGAGCCACGGACCAGGAAGCGGCATGTCGCCGGTCACAGTAGTATACCGAGACCGCTGCAACATCTTTGTTTCAAGGCAAATATTTCATAATGATGCTAGATGCATACTAGCTCATTATGCCTTTCTCTTGCAAGGTTTTTTTTTCGGGGGTGGGGAGCGGAGACTTGACAACCTGTTTAAATGGTATATATATATATATATATATATATATATATATATATATATATATAATACAATGCCTTTAACGTACACTATATACAGCTCATTCAGTGTATAGTATATAGAGTCCGTTCAGGCAGTGTAAGAAATAAGAATTTATATATATATATATATACAGTATAGTTACAGTGTTCTGCCACTTAAGTTCCAATTTTTCTGCACCTGTGTGCCTGGGGCAAGTCATTGCAATTTTTAAAATACATTACAACAACAGGGCCCGTTCCTGCACTCAACAAGAGTGTGATTGTGAGGGGTTAGGCCTCATACACACGGGCGTCTGAAAAAAAATAAGCAAAACATCGGGTCCGACGTTTTGAAAAAATCAGCGTTTTTTTTTAGCGTTTTGCATCAGCGTTAGTGAGCGTTAGTGTGCGTCGGCGTCAATAGGCATTTAAAAAAAAAAAAAAATCAGTCCTCTGCTATTTTTCAACCTAAAAAAGTTGGCGTCAAAAAACGCCGGCTAACGCTACAGCCTCAGAACGCTCTGGTCCTGCGTTCTAGAAACAGCTCACTAACGCCGACGCCCTCTACTGCTCAAAAACGCCAGTGTTTTTAGAGGGCCATTGAATAACATGGAGAGCTGCAAAAACGCGGCGTCAAAAAACGCCTGTGTGTATGAGGCCTTATAGTTTTCTGCCACCACCAACACTCAAGGCCCAAATTTTCTGCACCTGTTTGCCTGGAGCATGTCATTAAAATGTATTAAATAAATGACAACAGCAGGTTCCGTTCCTGCGCCCAACAAGAGTAATTGTGAGGGGTTATAATTAGAGTTGAGCGAACACCTGGAAGTTCGGGTTCTGCTGGTCCGTCCGAACTTCGGGACAAAGTCCGGGTCCGGGTCCGGACGGAACCCGAACGATCGCACGGACAACGAACCCCATTGAAATCAATGGGGACCCGAACTTTTAGGCACAAAAATGGCTGTAGGAAAGTCCTGGAAAGCCCCAGAGGGCTGCAAAAGGAAGTAAAATGGGAGTAAGGGTAGGGCAAGTGCCCTACAAAAAAATGGGGACAGGGAAATAACTTTAAATATTTTTAAAAAAATAAAAACTTAAAAAATGCAAAAATGGAGGTGAATGTGGATCATCTTCAAACTGTGTCTGAAAAGTATTAATTAACGGTAGAAGCCATATAACTGTTCTAAAATCATCTTCAAACTAGGGCAAGTG
>BLSH010238282.1:133895-150072 GCA_018402905.1 Glandirana rugosa
CGCGGGGTCTGGGCCTTCACGTCCTAGTGAATGTCCATACACTAGGACGTGTCTCCTCGGCGAAACGGCGACTTACATATGTCAAATACCAGCCGTTCTCCAATTTGGGTGTGGGTATAGTTAATGTGTCCAAGACACCGATTAAATTACGTTTATTCCGTGACGCGCTCAAATTAATGGTGGAATTAGTCGGTGTCTTGGACACATTAATTATACACAAACCAAAATTTCCCAATTCCACTGTCAGAGGGGGAGTTTCAGAGGGGGGCAGAGAGAGAGGGTGGTGTCAGAGGGGGGTGCCAGAGAGGAAGGTATCAAAGAGAGGGGGGCGTTACAGAGAGCCTGGTAGCATACCAGGGTGCCTCCACCAAACAGTGCCTCCTTCTTCCAAACTAGAGTTGCCACCTTAACCCTTTAAAACCAAACACATATTAATTACACAGGTTCTGTGGCTGATTAAGGTGGTAATTAAACTCGCGCAGTGCCTTATTTGCATTAAATTAGCCACAGAACCTGTGTAATTGATATGGGTGTGGGTTTAACCTCTTGCCGACCATAAACTGTATACATTCAGCGGCAAAGCGGCTCCTCTGTGCAGGATCACATACCTGTAAGTGATCCTGCACTTCCGGGTCTGGGGCGCGCACGTGGTTGGCGACCCGCTCCCGCTGTGATTGGACACAGCGGAAGCCAATCAGTGGGTCCGGTGGACATGATGTCCACTAGGACCCGCCGATTGTTCCCGAGTGAGACAGAACGGCGGTCTGCTTATGTAAACAAGGCAGATCGCTGTTCTCTGTGAAGGGGAGGTAGTGATCATGTGTTTCTGCTAAGCAGGAACACGGATCCCTGCCTTCTCACAATACAAGCTTCCCCCACACAGTTAACAAGCACTCCCTAGGAACACATTTAACCCTTTTATCGCTGCTGATGTTAACCCCTTCCCAGCCCAAAAAGTGTCACTTAGTGTCTGGTTTGTCCTCTGCTGATTGCCGTTAATACTAGTAAATAAAATGAAAAGTCCATAACTATTCCCCATACTTGGTAGACACTCTAACTTTTGCGCAAACCAATCAATATGCGCTTATTGGGATTTCTTTTACCAAAAACATGTAGCCCCCCCCCGTCAGGCAATAAACAACTCTTCCTATTTACACTGTGATCAGCCGTGATTGGTCACGGCTGTCACATGGTAAAAGGCTTCCACGGAAGCCTTTTACCTCGGTCGGTAATGTGGTGGGTCAGACTGACCCACGGCACCACCGATCGTCGCGATGCGCACCCCCCGGGGGTGCGTGATCCCGGATTATCCTGAGGACGTCAATAGATGTCCAATCAGGATAATGAACCACCCGCCCGGATGTCATTTGTCTATACGCCAGGCGGGAAGTGGTTAAATACCACCAAAAGAAGGCTCTATTTGTGGGGAAAAAAGGACATAAATTTTATTTGGGTACAGTGTGGCACGACCGCGCAATTGTCAGTTAAAGTAAAGCAGGGATGTTTAATAAAAAATGGCCTGGTCATGAAGGGGGGTAAATGTTCCGGAGGGCAAGTGGTTAAAGTGATGAGGTAGCAACCCTACTGCAAACCCTTCCAGCAGACCGATAGCTAAAAACAGCCTTTTTCCCCAAGCATCATACACAGAAAAGATGTTGAGGTAAAATAGGAGTAACTCTTTATTGAACGGGAATACAGGTTTTTGAACACTTCAAAAACATGGGTAGTCACCACATGAACAAAAAAAATACAAATATTACACATTGGGGTAAACATCCCACAATAGTTAGGAAACAAGGTAAAGTTGCCACAAGACTAATCACATTCTGTATGATTATCAAACAGACAGAAACAATAGGTGGCTTAATTAACAATGGAAATTCACACCTAAGAGGCCCACAATGGGAGAAAGACACTTAACAGTAAACACCTTAATAAACAGATTACACATAACCGCGAGAGACACCAGCATCAGGATGTGTTGAGCTGATTATAATCGTCTAGGAGGGGGTTTAAGCAGTCAGTGCTGGTTTGGGCTGTCTATACCACAAATCTGTATCCAGTTCCTCCAAGTTCTCAGAGTCTGTGTATTTCGGTGAGACATGGACTCCAAAGTAAAACTACTCCAAAGGTCCCCCAGGCACACACCTCCCAAAGAATAGAGCCCCCTCAAATGCTAGGGCCAATAGTCAGTAGGCAAGAAGCTGCAGTCCCCTCCAAAAACCCCGGTTGGGTCTGTCACAGGCAGGAATAATTAATCAGTAGTTAAATACACACGCAGCTTAGCTCTAAGGTAAGGGGTTTGCACCTACAACTTTGTATATCTGTATGGCTCATTGAGAGTCGCCACTCTGTGAGTATACACTTTTAAACCTTTTTTAATGTCCATTAAAAGTCTCTGGTAATGCACTAGGTGTGTGTGCCTTCCTTTTGTTTTGTTTTTTCCTGTTTTTTTTTCTCTCGTTTTTCTTTTTATTCTCTATTCACACATCCCTGGCCAATCCCTGGGGAGGGTCACCCAGATGGTAGCTGGGAGCCTGGATAAATTCTCTGAGACAGAGTATTTTTCCTTAGAAGGAGATCACAGCCTAAGGGGGACTGATTGCCCTCTTAGGCCATCTTGTCATGCCTACAGGGTGTCGGGGGCCTCAGGTGGGCTAATTGGAGGCCTGCTTTGCTGGAAGCTTCATAAAGCTGACCGATGGACTGTCATCTAAGGATCTGCTGTGGTATCACAGGATGAAAGTGCTGAGAGATTATTGGAAAGGGGCAAACAGTTTTCCAGGGATATTTGTGAGTACAGACTGGAGAGAGATCCTAGAGACTGTGGGCTGAGGCCATCCCTCGTGTGTTAGAGTCAGCGGTATGTGCCCAGTGTCCTGAAAAGCTTAGTCTATTTAATTCCCAGTGAAAGGACTTTGCTTGGACTGTCCACCAAAGGAAGATTACTATTGTCAAGTTTGCTACAGGCTCGTAGTTCTATAGAAGATAAGTGCCCTCCTATGTGTACATAGTTTTGTAGAGTATCCCACTCCATTCCCTAACCCCATCCAAGTTACCCAAAAAGAAAACCCCTGGACTGTTCATTGAGCCAAGGAGTGACTGTGACCGTGTGTCTGGTTGCAGAGCAACTATTGGGGAAAGGACTCCATGCAAACTTCTTTGAGGGTAGCGCTGCACATATATTAACCTTTTGTTCATTCTTCTGCTACTATATTCAGTGGAGAGAGATACTTAGGTCTTCTGAGTATGGGGAAGAATGTGGCTCTTTTCACTTGCTCCCAGGATACAGCAACGGCGCCCCAAGTGGCCAATTGCTAGGCACCAGTGCTGTTACATGGGATCAGAGAGAGAACCAGCCCTCTTGGGAGGAGTACTGAGACAGGATGCTGTGATCTTTTCTGGAAGCTATGTACAACACCCTTCTGGCCCGCCCTCCCGCCAACTATGATCTGCCTGCATGCCATAGAAAAGCACAGGGACTCAGTGATGACTTCCCTGGGTCTAAAATAAGGTTTGCAATCAAAACAAAAAACATTTTTTTCTTAATTTTCACTAGCTTGTTAATGAGAGCGGAAAGTAAGGACCAGCAAAGGTAACTTATAAGCAGAATAAACTTCAGATTTAAAATAATACCTGGTGAAAGTCCTTGTTCCTGCATTAAATGTTGATTGGGAAGAGAAATCAGGAAAGGCAAAATATAAGCAGATTAAACTTCAGCATTTTTCTTTTTTATTTATTTCTTAATTCATCTTTGATATATATATATAAATATATATATATATATATATATATATATATATATATATATAGGCCCTACTGGGTCTATTTTTTCTGACTGCTAAGATCTAGAATAAGATTTCTTTTTTTTTCCCCCTGACTACTCAATAAATCCAAAAAACAACCTTTAGAAAATCAATATAAACTAACACAATAAATAAAGTGCTGGTGTGTTCTTAACACTTCCTCTACCCATCATCTGCAGCTCTTTCATCTCCGCACCAGGAAGAAGCGCTAAACGTATATTTTATTCAGGAACAGGATCTATGTCTACAGCTCGCCGTCTAGCTGAACTCCACCTTAACCTCTGCTAGGAAGAACTAATAAATGTTAAAGCGGATGGCTCATCATATTTAATAAAACATCCTCCAAAAAAAAAAAAGCATGATATTCATACATTAATGAGACGCGGCGTTTGCGTTTGTCTGAAATGGCATTAACAAGATGATTTGTAATCGTAAGCTCCAGGTCTATATGGCAAGAGCAACAGGGAAAAAATGAGATGTAATCAGATCGAAAGGGAGGAGAGGGAGCACGAGGGAGGGGGCGCGGGGTGTGGGGGGGGGTTATGAATCCGAAAACGGATGCAGACGCGCTTCGTCAGCATAAGGAGATTAATTAAAATTAATGTAATAAGGGAGGTCTGGTTATGGTACAAACAGTGGCTGATGCAAGTAGCTGAAAATGCTGTGGATTTCCATTAACAAATCCTCAGGGTATTTACGTCAGAGCCCTCTTCCATTATGTTTCAACCTCGGCAGCATTTTCAATGCTTTGCATCTCATTTGTACGGGCTCGTGTAAGATGTTGATCAAATTAAAATCCGAGAGAGGGTGAAACAAGAGGATGGATGGGATTATACCGCTATGTTTGGTGAAGTCACGTTTTTGCCATGGTGTAAAAATCGCTTAACAATGTTAGTCTTGGTGAGGAAATTAGACCTGGGGATTTAACATAGTCATTAACGTAAGGCACTGTGTATGATTTTTTTTAATACTTTTTTTTTTCCACCTTTTTTTCTTCTGCAGCCGCATCATATCTTCATACACTTGGCAATGGCTTCAAGACAGTTCTAAAGGTGGGTTTCCTGTTGGTAAGAATATGTTGAAATGCCCACTTGTGGTCTCCATTGGAAGATCTTATGACACAGGAAAACAGTTGGGATACAGGGAAGAAGAGGAAGAAAAGAAGAAAGGAAAGAAAGAAAGTAGGTTGGAAAAAAGGAGAAGGGAAAGGAAAAGGGAAAAGGAAAGGAAAGGAAAAGAAAGGAAAGGAAAGGAAAGGGAAGGGAAGGGAAGGGAAGGAAAGGAAAGGAAAGGAAAGGGAGATTGGTTGTATTAATATTACACCGAGGTGAGTGGAGTTATAGCCACCCAGGGGCGTAACGATAGGGGTTGCAGGGGTTGCAATTGCAACCGGGCCCCATGGTCCAGGGGGCCCATGTGCCTCTCTTGTACACCTGAGTAGGAGGGATGGCGGGGGTGGCATTTAGAGGACCCAATCTCCTCCATTTTCCTCTATCCAGTTTACTTGTCTTCTGCTGTTCCCAGGGCCCCTGTGTGCTTCCCTGGTCCCCCTGGGGCCTGCTTCAGAACTTGTGAAAGGGCCCCACTGCAGTACCGTAATAAAAGGACCCACGATAGGCGTAAAGGGCCCCAGGATCAGTGGGAAGAGGGAAGGGCCCTGGCCAGGGGTCAGGGGGCCCTTCATAATTTCTTGCACCGGGGCCCTGAAGGTTCTAGTTACGCCTCTGTAGCCACCCTACTGTTCAACTCAAACTGAGCATATGATGATGAGTATGCAATGTTAGGCTATGAGATTCCTTCTCAAATGCTACTCCCTTGTTAGTTACAAACATTCTAATTTGCTTACTATTTAACTTTCAGCTGCATCCATAGGTTACTGTAACTCTTCGGTGCTGTAAGTATTTTAATTTTCTGTCTCTGGTCTGCCTCTTTCATTTGTTGGATTTCAGTTCTTCCAATCATGGAGGCTCAGCATCCCATGTGTGCATTACAACCAGTGGAGGGAAGAGAGGGAAGGGAGGTAAGGGAAAGGAAAGGAAAATGTATCCATAGGCTTTATTAATATTACACATAGGTGACTGAAATTATATCCACGGATCTTCCTCCCAGTAATATTTCAAAGAAGGGAGGGAAGGAAAGGAGGGAAAGGAGAGGGAAATAAAAGGGGTCACGGAGGGAAGGAAGGAAGAAAGTTACACTGGCTCCTTTCCTATACTTAAAGGAAGAAAGAAAGGAGGGAGAGAGGTAGTTGTATAGGTTCCTTCCCTGCACAAGGAAAGAAGGGGTAGAAGAAATAAAGAAAGGAAGGAAGGAAAACAGTATAGGCTCCTTTTCTGTACTTAAACCAAGGAAGGAAAGGAGGGAGAGAGGCAGCTGTATAGGCTCCGGAAGGGAAGGAAGGAAAGAAGGGGAAGAAGGAAGGAAGGAAGGAAGATTTTTATGAAACTCTATCCATAGATTTTAATAATATTACACAGAGGGGAGTGAAATTCTATCCACCAAGGAAAGGAAAGGAGTTGTATAGCCTCTGTTCCTGTACTAGAAGGAAGTAAGGGGAGGAAGGAAAGAAGGGGAAGGAAAATACTTTTATAAAACTTTATCCATAGATTGTATTAATATTACACAGAGGAGAGTGAAATTATTTCCACTCTAATGATCCTCCTCCTTGTAGTACAGTATATGCTTCTTCTTCATATCTTGCTTGATTAGTGTCAGTAAGAATCAGTAAGTAAGACTGTAATAGCTGTAACATATGTCTTGTGGCTGCTGTACATCTGGCCCAGTGTACATTATTAATTAGGACCTTTACCCTACCATCATGGATTCCATCACTACAGATAATGGTGGTGGGAGCAACACCATAGTCCATGGAGCATAGTACTCAGCACACCATAAATTACAGATGCTTTCAGACATGATAGGGAGTGAGATACAGCTGAGGTTATTGATCGAAATATAGAAAGACACTAAAAGTAAGCACTACCTGTCAAAGTGCTAATAAATTTCCTGCTGAAATGCATTATGAGAAGTATTAGTAGTAGCAATTCATATGAATGTTTGGTGGCATAATAGTGTTTATTGTTCTGTTGCTAAGACATAGTGCTACCGATATATTATTTATCTCCAGCTTATGCCGACTGTACATTTTACTTGTTTATGTTAATAAACGGGTTGAGGTAGCACTCCCTGAGTTTAACACAAAGTTAAGTCAGGTGACATGGAAGCTTAAGAACTATCACAACTCAAGGGAACTCCAATTTCTGGGTGGACTTAACCTTGAAGGCAGGATGCTAGCATGTATCCTAATTTCCATATGAACAAATTGATAGATTAACTCATAATGCAGATGAAAACCTAAATAATTAATGTACCCCACTACCGTGCCCAAACTATATTTAGTCATGGCCTTCTGTATTTATGTTTTTGCAGCAATTACATACTTTATATGATGGAGTCTAGTCCCAAGGCCAGCCATGGAGAAGCAGAATGTTTGTCTGGATCATTGCCTGCGATCTTTCCAGCATGGGTGTCCCTATTGATAACCTTTCTTCTGTCACCATTCCTTAGAAACCATTTACAGTCAGGTCCATAAATATTGGGACATCGACACAATTCTAATCTTTTCGGCTCTATACACCGCCACAATGGATTTGAAATGAAACAAACAAGATGTGCTTTAACTGCAGAATTTCAGCTTTAATTTGAGGGTATTTACATCCAAATCAGGTGACAGGTGTAGGAATTACAATAGTTTGTATATGTGCCTCCCACCTTTTAAGGGACCAAAAGTAATGGGACAATTAGCTGCTCAGCTGTTCCATGGCTAGGTGTGTGTTATTCCCTCATTATTCCATTTACAAGGAGCAGATAAAAGGTCCAGAGTTAATTTCAAGTGTGCTATTTGCATTTGGAATCTGTTGCTGTCAACTCTCAGTACGAAATCCAAAGAGCTCTCACTATCAGTGAAGCAAGCCATCATTAGGCTGAAAAAACAAGACAAACCCATCAGAGAGATAGCAAAATCATTAGGTGTGGCCTAATCAACTGTTTGGAACATCCTTAAAAAGAAAGAACGGTGAGCTCAGCAACACCAAAAGACCCGGAAGAGCATGGAAAACAACTATGGTGGATAACCAAAGAATTCTTTCCCTGGTGAAGAAAACACCCTTCACAACAGTTGGCCAGATCAAGAATCAAGAACACTCTCCAGGAGGTAGGTGTATGTGTGTCAAAGTCAACAATCAAATGAAGACTTCACCAGAGTGAATACAGAGGGTTCACCACAAGATGTAAACCATTGGTGAGCCTCAAAAACAGAAAGGCCAGATTAGAATTTGCCAAACAACATCTAAAAAAGCCTTCACAGTTCTGGAACAACATCCTATGGACAGATGAGACCAAGATCAACTTGTACCAGAGTGATGGGAAGAGAAGAGTATGGAGAAGGAAAGGAACTGCTCATGATCCAAAGCATACCACCTCATCAGTGAAGCATGGTGGTGGTAGTATCATGGCGTTGGCATGTATGGCTGCCAATGGAACTGGTTCTCTTGTATTTATTGATGATGTGACTGCTGAAAAAAGCAGCAGGATGAATTCTGAAGTATTTCGGGCAATATTATCTGCTCATATTCAGCCAAATGCTTCAGAACTCTTTGGATGGAGCTTCACAGTACAGATGGACAATGACCCGAAGTATACTGTGAAAGCAACCAAAGAGTTTTTTAAGGGAAAGAAGTGGAATGTTATGCAATGGCCAAGTCAATCACCTGACCTGAATCCGATTGAGCATGCATTTCACTTGCTGAAGACAAAACTGAAGGGAAAATGCCCCAAGAACAAGCAGGAACTGAAGACAGTTGAAGTAGAGGCCTGGCAGAGCATCACCAGGGATGAAACCCAGCGTCTGGTGATGTCTATGCGTTCCAGACTTCAGGCTGTAATTGACTGCAAAGGATTTGCAACCAAATATTAAAAAATGAAAGTTTGATTTATGATTGTTAATCTGTCCCATTACTTTTGGTCCCTTAAAAAGTGGGAGGCACATATACAAACTGTTGTAATTCCTACACCGTTCACCTGATTTGGATGTAAATACCCTCATATTAAAGCTGAACGTCTGCAGTTAAAGCACATCTTGTTTGTTTCATTTCAAATCCATTGTGGTAGTGTATAGAGCCAAAAAGATTAGAATTATGTTGATGTCCCAATATTTATGGACCAGACTGTAAGCCCCATCACTACATCATGGTATGCTTACCTTCAAGAAAAGACTTGCCACAAATTTAAACCCACCCCGTGCTGTGTCTGACCAGTTTCTAGGTCTGGAAACTATGGCTTACACACAGAAATAGGAGCAACTGGCAGTCCATTCTGTACAGTCAACCAGAATTGGTTACTGAGATTGAGAATGCCAGATTCCGATGAAAAATCTAAGGGTGAAGTGGCTGGATGATGTTGAAGTTGACATTAGAAGGACTGGGAACAATAGCCAGATATTGAACAAATGATATAAATGCACCACCCTTTCTAAAATTTTGGAGGAACCCTTAAAATTATTTTCAGGTTTCAGGGAATCCCTGATAATAATTACCATATTTACAGCTCATGGAACATTAGCATTATGGTAAGAGGGAAGCATGCTCCTTATAATTGTAGTCAATAGGAACAATACCACCCTTACAAATAGCTAAAAAGATCATTGGTGTCATTGGTTACTTATCTAAGGGGAGGAAATGGCTTAACGCTAAAGAACCCCTAGAAACTTCTGGAGGAACCCTGCGCTTTCACGGAACCCTGGATCAAAAGGCTGATATACACATTTCTAAATCTTAGCTAACACATGAACAATGTGAAAGCCTTTACATAGAACAACATTTTCATTTACTTCTGCAAGAAAATGTAGAAGAGGTATAATCATCCTATTTCAACCCTATATAGGTTGCAATGGTAAGCTCTGCATAGATGAGCCACTTATATAAATGTGATGGTACAATATGGCCAACAGGAAGCTTACACTTGCGAGGGAATCCCCATGTGTGGCATAACTGCTCAAACATAGAAGCATTATTCTTTGTTATTAGGAGAGCACCTAATTAGGCAGTGACATCGTATGCCATTTCAATTATTAGGTCACTAATGTTACAGAGTCAGGGATTCTTACTCCATTGGGATCCCACCCTCCACAGACTAAAGCAAATTCAAGTACACTAGAAAGGTGAATTACTAATCCAGCTAGGTCAAATTACTTGCCCTTGAATCAATTTGTATGCCCCTAGTACCTTTGCTTAAGCTCTACTACTAACTAGTTATAGGCGAACCAAGCTAATTCGATTTGTAGTAATGTAGGGGGAAGGAGGTATACCATTTTTTTTGCATTGAGTGCCCTTTAAAAATACATACAAGACCCCAAGCTATGATAAGGGGCTGTTATGGGTTTTAAGGAGGACAGTTTTTTGTGTTTGGTTCTCCTCAATATCCATATCTGACATTTCTCCGGGCATGTAACCTAGGTAGCTGTCGGGTCGGGTGAGTAAACATGTGGCCCCCCTCCCCTCCTAAAACATACTAGGCCATATGCCCTGCAAAAGAAAAAACAATGGTGTGGGGTATTTTTAAAATCCCAACCAATATCTTATTCTAGACAGGGTTCTGGTATAGATTTTTTGGGAGATTGCATGTGAGCAAAAACAACAAAAGATGTGGGATCCCCCTCAAACATCCATACCAGACCCTTACCCAGGCATCATGGGCGTCCGCAGGTAGGGGCAAGGGGGGCAAGTGCCCCCCCCCCCTGGAATCAGGGATCGCAAGGTGTCCTGTATGTCCCAGGAATGAAGCTGACAGAGAATCAAACCTCGCCATAGCACTGGCACTTGCTCCACCTCCACCACTACCTGACAGACTCTTCTGCTGGCTAGTCCACTGGTTGCTAGAGCCGCCTAGAAACCAGTGACGTCACGGCCGCAGCTCCCTCCCTGCATTCAAAGCGGAGGAGGAGTTAATTTTTACTACCTCCGCTTGTAGTGCTCTCCGCAGGTGGCCGGCTCCGCCTCCACTGTGAATGTCCACTCCATCACCTCCTCTATCATCTCCGGGCCAGCTCCGCCTCCACTGTGAATGTCCACTCCATCCACCTCCTCTATCATCTCCGGGCCGGCTCCGCCTCCACTATGAATGTCCACTGCATCCACCTCCTCTATCATCTCTGGGCCGGCTCGGCCTCCACCACAGTCTGATGTCTGGCACCCACCCACCTCCTCTATCTTCTCCTCCGGTGCCGGCTCAGCCTCCACTACGGATGTCCACTCCACCCACCTCCTCTATCATCCAGGCCGGTTCCGCCTCCACCGTGGACATCTGCTGGCACAAGCTTACTCTATCATCTCTGGACTCCAGCCTCCAGCATGCTTTAAAGCACTGTACTCCCCAACCCCTGTGCTGCACTGCCACTGGGAGGAGCTACAGTGGCTGGGGGCATTCACCTTCCCTGGGAGGCCGGGGCACTGGTGTGCTAAACTGGTGGCAGGCTGCGGTGGCAAGTGGCACTACACAGTGGGCAGACTGGTGGCAAGTGGCATTACACAGTGGGCAGGCTGTGGTGGCATATGGCACTACAAAGTGGACAGACTGCGGTAGCAAGTGGCACTACACAGTGGGAAAGTGGCACTACACAGTGGGCAGGCTGCATTGGCAAGTGGCACTACACAGTGGGCAAGTGGCACTACACAGTGGGCAGGATGTGGTGGCAAGTGGCACTACACAGTGGGCAGGCTGCATTGGGAAAGTGGCACTGCACAGTGGGCAGGTGGCAAGTGGCTCTACACAGTTTACAAGCTGCGGTGGCAAGTGACACTGCACAATGGGCAGATGGCAAGTGGCACTACACAGTGGGCAGGTGGCAAGCGGCACTACACAGTGAGCAGGCAAGTGACACTACACAGTAAGCAGGTGGCAAGTGACACTACACAGTGAGCAGGTGGCAAGTGACACTACACAGTGAGCAGGCTGCGGTAGCAAGTGACACTACACAGCGGGCAGGTGGTAAGTGACACCGCACAGTGGGCAGGCTGCAGGTTCAAGTGACACTGCATCTGGTCGCAAGCAAAGGTGGCAAGTGGCAGGCTGCATCTGGTGGCAAGTGACAAGCTAAGGCTTCCCACTGATTCTGCATTATGGTGAGTTGAACTATTTTATAATATATGACAATGTTGTAATAAAAATAATGTGATTTGATCATCCTGACACCATATCAAGCATGGTGTCGGGATGATTCACGTGCTAACACCAGCCATTCGCCCCGACAAATCACCCGCCGCCAAATTTCCAGTCAACCCCGAGACTACATCCTCCCATCCCCCAAACTAACCCCTCCCCCCGTTGCAAAGGTCCGGGACCGCTTCTCTATAACCCTCATCTGCGAGAGTTTTGAAATCATCTTTTTTTTAGGAGGGGGGGTGGTGTCCCTGAATGGCAGTTTGGAAATGTGGTCACCCTAACAGAGTGTGAGCAGGTGCTGGGCACTGGAACACTCTCCATGTACCAGCACCCGGCACAAGAAGGTAGATTACACTGTGGATGGCAGCTGGCAGTCTAGCATCGGGAGTCAGCACACACAAAACCCTTCCTGCTCTCCCAGCTCTGCATATACAGACAGAGGAGGGGGCAAGGTGGGTTATCCACAGCCACTCAAACCTGCAGCTTGTAGGAGCCTGACCTGCCACTGTGAGTTATAGACAACTCTTCTGTGGGGGGAAGAGAGCTCTGTGGGGGGGGATTGGGTATGCATACTGGCATAGCACACGCCTGGAATCTGCACCCTATACATAGCACATGCCTGGAATCTGCACCCTGTACATAGCACATGCCTGGAATCTGCACCCTGTACATAGCACACGCCTGGAATCTGCACCCTGTACATAGCACACGCCTGGAATCTGCACCCTGTACATAGCACATGCCTGGAATAAAGTCTGCCATTTCCCCCTTAAAAATAAATTATTGCGAGTCGCGGCTAAGCCCCTCCCATTCATGACATTGTCGAAAGGGGCGGAGCATGGGTGAACTTAAAATGATGCCCCCCCCTGAAAAAAGTTCTGCGGACGCCCATGCCAGGCATGCAGCCTGGCTGGGTTGGAAAGGGAAGAGCAGCAAGTGTGGGGTACCCTTCCTCATGAACCATATCATACCTCATGACCTCAACACTGGGAGATAGGGACAAGAGCCTCATAGCCACATATCTGGCCTGGTAAATTTGGGGGTCTGTGGGGGGAGAGACTTAACGAAAACTGAAAGTCCCCATTAAAATAAGAAAGCCCCCAGATATCCTTTTGCCCTGTGTAAATGTGTCGATGGTACCCATTGTTACTCGTTTGCAAAAAAAACAAATTACAACATAAATAATCACTCAGATATCATAGTAAAATGATTTTATTAAAGCGGAACTTCGTCCAAAAGGGGAAATTCTGCTTTTCCTGCTCCTTGACCATTTCTCCCCGCAGCCTCTTAGAATATGTCACTGGTACCAGGAGACTGTGGGACCATTCACAGGGCACAGTGTGGCTCCCACATGCCCAGTGGGCAGCCAGCTGTGTAGCTGCAAGAAGTCACAGCTGGCTGCCCATAGTTTAGATGCTGGTGGCTGGACACGAAAACCAGCAAAGATCTGGGTCAGGTGAGGACATCACTGGATCCTGGGACAGGTAGGTGTGTGTTTTTTAAAAGTCAGCAGCTACAGTATTTGTAGCAGCTGACTTTTATTTTTTTTTTGTTTACAGGGTGAAGATCCTCTTTAAAAAAAAAAGAGTTGCATGAGGTGAGCCTAAGATCATAACATCTTCCATCGATTCACAATGAACAATACTCCACCAGCCAACATAAATACAATGAGCGATGCCGATGATCCTCCCATGCCAGACTCTCATCACAAATGACAGTTCTAAGGCTGGCAGATGAGTGCCAACAAACCAGCCGGGGATGCTGTCTGACATCATTGACCACATTATATTATGATCATATGTGATCACTGATATTACCAGGGATCCACTAGAAGCAATCGGGAACTTAGCTACATAATGAGCAGCTCCCACCATCCACGCTATGCCTATTTTCTACTGTCGCATGCATATGGTCAATGATGTCACCCACAATTCCAGGTAAAACAGCTCCCTTATATGTATTTTAACTGATTATTTAGCTCAGGGGTGTTCAACCTTTTGACTTTACTGGGTCACATTGGAAGAACAGGAACAGACTTGGGTCACACATAAGATACACTAACAATAAGGAGAGCTGATGAGCAGAAAAAGTTGGGCAGATCACAAGTTAACGGTCACTGATATAGATAATGTATAACTGAGTAATAAAGTTTCATTTTTTTGTAATATTTTTTATTATAAAAGTAAAAGAGGGCAACCAACAAGGATAAACTAACATATCAATATCTGTTTGGGTGGATTGCAGTAACAATTCTCAATGAATTCTCAAGGTGCTCATAAGATATTTTCTAGTGAAGAGTGGGAAGTGATGGCGCTAGTGAACTAATAATCATGGGGTAAGGAGGTTGCTGCCCCTTTGGAATAAGTGTGAATCAACTTAATTGTGCATAATGCAAATAAGATATTTTGGTTCTAACTTCACCCTTCGTGTGCTTCATCCTTGTAAATAGTTGCTCACAAATATACAGTGTCTCACAAAAGTGAGTACACCCCTCACATTTTTGTAAATATTTTATTCTATCTTTTCATGTGACAACACTGAAGAAATGACACTTTGCTACAATGTAAAGTAGTGAGTGTACAGCTTGTATAACAGTGTAAATTTACTGTCCCCTCAAAATAACTCAACACACAGCCCTTAATGTCTAAACTGCTGACAACAAAAGCGAGTACACCCTTAAGTGAAAATGTCCAAATTGGGCCCAATTAGCCATTTTCCCTCCCCGGTGTCATGTGTTTAGTTAGTGTTACAAGGTCTCAGGTGTGAATGGGGAACAGGTGTGTTAAATTTGGTATTATCGCTCTCACTCTCTCATACTGGTCACTATAAGTTCAACATGGCACCTCATGGCAAAGAACTCTCTGAGGACCTGAAAAAAAGAATTGTTGCCCCACATAAAGATGGCCTAGGCTATAAGAAGTTTGCCAAGACCCTGAAACTGATCTGCAGCAAGGTGGCCAAGACCATACAGCAGTTTAACAGGACAGGTTCCACTCAGAACAGGCCTCGCCATGGTCGACTAAAGCTGAGTGCACATGCTCAGCGTCATATCCAGAGGTTGTTTTTGGGAAATAGATGTATGAGTGCTGCCAGCATTGCTGCAGAGGTTGAAGGGTTGGGGGGTCAGCCTGTCAGTGCTCAGACCATATGCCGCACACTGCATCAAATTGGTCTGCATGGCTGTCATCCCAGAAGGAAGCCTCTGCTAAAGATGATGCACAAGAAAGCCAGCAAACAGTTTGCTGAAGAGAAGTAGACTAAGGAAATGGATTACTGGAACCATGTCCTGTGGTCTGATGAGACCAAGATTAAACTTATTTGGTTCAGATGGTGTCAAGCGCAACCAGGTGAAGTGTACAAAGACAAGTGTGTCTTGCCTACAGTCAAGCATGGTGGTGGGAGTGTCATGGTCTGGGGCTGCATGAGTGCTACTGGCACTGTGGAGCTACAGTTCATTGAGGGAACCATGAATGCCAACATGTACTGTGACATACTGAAGCAGAGCATGATCCCTTCCCTTCAAAGGCTGGGCCGCAGGGCAGTATTCCAACATGATAACGACCCCAAACACACCTCCAAGATGACCACTGCCTTGCTAAAGAAGCTGAGGGTAAAGGTGATGGACTGGCCAAGCAGGTCTCCAGACCTAAACCTTATTGAGCATCTGTGGGGATCCTCAAACAGAAGGTGGAGGAGTGCAAGCTCTCTAATAGTGTTGAGCGAACCCGGACTGTAACGTTCGGGTCCGTACCGAACTTTTGGGTGTCCGTGGCACGGACCCGGACCCGGACATTTCAAAAATCGTTCGGGTTCGGTCCGGGGTTCTGCTATTTTACTCCACGTGTTGAGAAGCTGCAGGGCAGCCAATCAACAAGCGTTTCACTGGTTTGCCCTTAGAAGCCATCACAGCCATGCCTACTAATGGCATGGCTGTGATTGGCCGGTGCATCATGTGACCCAGCCTCTTTATAAGCTGGAGTCACAGTGCTGCAGTCACATGCTCCTTGGGTTAGTATAGGGAAAGGTAGCTGACGGCGTGAGGGACAGATTTTAGCCATTTTAAGACCTGATCCTGCATCCTGAGATAGATTACTTTACTACTGCTGTCTGTGCTGTTGCTCTGAGGACAGATAGCAGAAATTAGAGATTTCACA
>BLSH010238282.1:168596-181250 GCA_018402905.1 Glandirana rugosa
CTATAATCTGGTACTCTCGTAAGTACCACATTTTTTCCGGTGATAAACGAACATAGACAGATATATAGATATTTGTTATATATATGTCCGCCAGGGGCCCAAGGTTTGTTCTATCCCTGACATCCAAACAAGAATTGGTGAAGGCCTGGCGGCATGCAGCAAACTGCCGCCATGAAACTTCACCTTATGGCAACAATACCATCGTCTATCGATGGTATTGGGGCCATAAAAAAAAAAGTCGTCCGCTAAGACGCAGCCTATTTTCACTAGAATCGCCGCCTAAGCGGCGCTCTAGTGAAAATAGTCGCCGCCCTCTCCCCGGGGGGGGAGGGCGGCGAAAGGCCAGTAGAGGCCAGTAGAGGCGGCGAATGGCCTGAGGCGGGACTCTTGTTTGGAACCCGGGGACCGCCTGTATATATATTGTTTATAGATATATAGACAGATACAAGCAAATAGTGGCCTTTTTTACACCATGAATGCTCTCATGGTCTAATATCCAACCAGAGTCAACAGTTATCAACCAAGATCCTAGCATCTGCCTGGCGCCTATCTAATATAAAGGGACCTCTAACTCCCATGGGGCCCTTATACAGCTGCCAAGTCCACACAAATGGTATGCAAGCCCTTCAGGAGGGGTGACATAGGAGGCTGAAGCAGGAAATAGTAGTGACATCTGCTTGGTTTTGTGATATGGGAAAGCTGTGCGGATCACAGAACTGGCTGAACAGCATTACAAATCCTTTGGCAGAAAAAATGTTCACATGGATATATTTCAACTGTGTTTAGCTTCTTGCTTGGAGTTCTACTTTAACCACATGAAAAATATAGTGCTTTAAATATGACATATGGGGACTACAACTGATATCCTGAAAATGATACTTACCTAGTGGTTATGCATGCTGACCCTTCTAAACTCCTATCAGCATACTTATTGGATCAGTGATACAAAAAATTTAAGCTAGAGTAGTATTGACAGTTTCTTCTATGCCAGGCTCTTAGCATTGACTTAGCTCCTAGATGCTGTTGCTCAGCCCTGAACTAATGACCATTGCATAGAAATAAAGGTGAACATAAAACCCTGTAAGTACAGACATAAACACAGCCAACACATGAAAAGACGGGGAGCTAGGACTGAGACACTTCATGTTTGCAGGCAACATTATGATAATCCAGTGCTCAATTATTAAACAAGGTCAATGTTTATGGCAAAAGAAGCTGTTTACCATGTATTATTAATGGAGTCCGGGGTAATGGCACTTAGTGCCTGGGTAATAGGCAATTAAAAAGCAACAATATTATTGAAGTTCAAATATAATGCAAAAGTCACTGTTTTAATCTGGTCTGGGGGAGCGTCAGTGTATCCAGTATATGGGAGGAAAGCATTGGTGTTCTTTATAGCAACCATCAGTTTTACACTTTAGATCTACAACCCCAATTCCAAAAAGGTTGGGACGCTGTGCAAAATCTACAAAAAAAAAAAAAAAACAGAATGCAATGATTTGCAAATCTCAAAAAGCTATATTTTATTCACAATAGAAAATAGAAAACATGAAATGTTTAAATTGTAAATATGTACCATTTTAAGAAAAATATAAGGTCATTTTGATATTGGTGGCAGCAACACATCTCAAAAAAGTTGGGACCACGGTGTAACACCTATCCTATTTTAACAACCCTCTGTAAATGTCTGGGAACTGAGGATACCAGTTGCTGGAGTTTTGGAAGAGGAATGTTGTTCTATTCTTAACTGATATAGGATTCTAACTGCTCAACAGTCCTGAGTCTTCTTTGCAGTTTTGCCAACTGCCAGTAAATTTACGGGCAGCCCGTAAAAATAAGCCCATTTTTGGGCTGCCAGTAAATATCCGTTATGGGCAGCGGTGCCCGTAAAAGAGATGGCCACAAGCTGACCATCCAACTGCACATGCGCCTTTCCGAAGCCAGCAGGGCTCTGGAATGCTCATACGTGCTCGGCCGGGCGGCGCATGTGCAGTAACGTGATGGCGCCGCCTGCCACCATTTTTGAATAGAAGCCAGTCCACTCGTTCTTGGTGGTGCCGCAGCGAAGCCTCGTGCCCTCGCCCCAGCAGAGGAGGAGCTGAGCAGGGGTGAGGAGAGTGACTCTGTGTAGGGGGGGATTGCAAAAAGGGGGCAGAGGAGGACATTACTGGGGGGGTGAAGCCATGCAGGGACAGAGAAGGACACTGATGTGCTGTCCTGTGGAAAGCTGAAAGCGGGATAGGAGGAGGACACACTGATTGTGGAGAGATAATATGAAGGTGGACAGAGGAAGAAGCTACTGTGAGGGGGTGAGGAGGACACTACCATATCCACAGCCTCTGTCCACCTCCCGTATCATGTCCGCAGCCTCTTTCCACCTCCTGTATAATGTCCGCAGCCTCTGTCCACCTCCTGGATCATGTCCGCAGCCTCTTTCCACCTCCTGTATAATGTCCGCAGCCTCTTTCCACCTCCTGGATCATGTCCGCAGCCACTGTCCACCTCCTATATAATATCTGCAGCCTCTGTCCACCTCCTGTATAATATCTGCAGCCTCTGTCCACCTCCTGTATAATATCTGCAGCCTCTGTCCACCTCCTGTATAATGTCCGCAGCCTCTGTCCACCTCCTGTATAATGTCCACAGCCTTTGTCCACCTCCTGTATAATGTCCACAGCCTCTGTCCACCTCCTGTATAATGTCCACGGCCTCTATCCACCTCCTGTATAATGTCCACAGCCTCTGTCCACCTCCTGTATAATGTCCGCAGCCTTTGTCCACCTCCTGGATCATGTCCGTAGTTTCTGTCCACCTCCTGTATCATGTCTGTAGTCTCTGACCATCTCTTGTCTTTTATCATGTCTGTAGTCTCTGAGGGGGAGTCTGGGGAGGAGTCAAGAGTGGGAGCACCGCCAGGATGGGGGTCATAGAGCCGCCAAGCTGGAGCAGTCTGCACGGTGCACCTGAGAGGAGGTCAGTGACAGCGCCACCAGGCCAGTCTGAGAGGGGTTGCTAATGTAAGGGGCACAGATATAAAGGTTCCCCCCTATATTAGAAATCCCCCCTTACCTTAGTATATCCACTCTGCAGAAGGTGCTGTCTAGTCACCAGAGCCCCCCATTAAATCAGAGTTCCCCCTTAGATCATGATCTGCAGCTTTCCCCTTTACATAAGAGTTCCCTTTCACTCTAAGGGGGAATCCTACAGACTCTGTGCTGGCTGGGTTATAGTAACCTGACCTTCATGTAAATGGAGAAATATGATTTTTGACTTTTGTTTAACTTAAATACATTGGTAATGACACTAGATATGTGTTTATAGTTAAAATATTAATATTTGCACTATTTAGCGCTGAAAACTGTCATTTTAGGTACTTTTTTGCAGTGTCAGTAAAAAATGTGGCCCTGTTAGTAAATTTCATGATATTTGTCAGTAAAGAATTGGTGTCGTTGGTAAATTTTGGCATCCTGCCAGTAAATTTCACTTCAGGGGGTTGGCAACACTGCTTCTTTGTCATATTTATTGTTTCAAGATGTGCCAAATATTTTCAGTTATTGAAAGGTTTGGACTGCAGGCAGGCCAGTTGGGCACCCAGACTCTCTCTTCTACTATAAAGCCATGCTGTTGTCATAGATATGTAGTGCCCTCCTAGTTTGGGTACTAGTGAGTGTATATAGTTTTGGCTCTCTCTGCTTTACAGGAGAGCTGACAGGTAAATTTATATGCTGTCTGCTTATCAGGGAGCCTGATTTGAGTAAGGTCTGCTCAGTATGCTCTGGTGTTGTTTCATATGGTCTGGAGCTATTTTACTCTGTCCAGTAGTATGGGCCCCTATTGGACAGAGGGAGAAAACCCTCAGCCAGTGACAGCAGGTGTATTTGGAGGTGGTTCTGACCAGCTAGCAGGGGAGTGGTGCCCCACTGCATCTTGGGTGAACACCTTCAAATATAAGGGAGCACATGGGCTCAAGGTTAGGAGTCCCAGCCCACCCAAGCCTGAGGGGTGAGGCGTATGTTTAGCTCCTGGCTGCTAGGCCTGAGAGCCTATCCAGGAGGCGGGAGATGCTAGGCCTTGTCGAGGCCTAGCTGAAATTGCTGAAGCTGCAACCCACAGTTCTATGAAAGCTGACAGTTGGAGGATGTCCTTGGATTCGGTCTGATACTGCAGTGGCAAAGTGTCGCTTGGAGGTTGGCAGAAAGGGATACCGACTGACCCAGGACATGATGTGAGTACAGATCTGTGAGAGAATCCCTGAGACTGTGTGCTAGAATTTTCCCTGCCCTCATATCAGCTTAATTGGGTGTGCCAGCTAGAAAGGAGACACTGGAGAGTGTCTTGAAGAACAGAGTCCAGCTTCTGTCTTTACTGCTTAAGAAGGGACCTGTTCTGCTAAAGTCAGCCTGCCATAAAGTGCCTTTGGTAGTCTGTTACACTGAGTTAGAAAGGAGACACTGGCTAGTGTCTTGAAGAAACAAAGTCCAGCATGTCCTTTGTTGTTTAGCGATGGACTTGTTTCACTGGAGTCAGTCTGCTGTGTGAAGCCACTGACCGCCTGCTATACAGAGCCTAGGGAGAATTTGTCCTCAGTTACATTCAGTTACTTGGAGTATCTCATACCTATCCTTCTCCTATCCAAGTTCAGCAATAAAGCATTGAAAATTCATCCCCTAGACTGGTCATTGGAAACAAACAGGATTGTGTGTGCACCTGGCTGTGTGAAAATGCTATAGTGACTGGCTGAAGAATATTCAGAGGGGTCGGGTTTGCTTAAAGGGCTGTACTGTCAGAGTAGTAAAATATATCATCAAATCCAGCCGCTCCTACAGGGGTAAGCACTACAGATGCAGTATGTGGTTTAGCATTGTCTTGCTGAAATATATAAGGCCTTCCCTATGAAGGACATAATCTAGCTGGGAGCATATGCTGCTCTAAAACCATCATATATCTTTCAGCAGTCAGCACTAATGGTGCCTTTCCAGTTGTTCAAGCTGCCCATTCCATACACACTAATGCCCCCCCATACCATAAGAGGCAGGCTTTTGAATTGAGCACTAATAACAAGCAAGAAGGTCCCTCTCCTCTATAGTCCAGAAGACGTACCCATGCTTGCCAAAAAAAAATGTTAAATTTCTACATTCAGATGAAATTAAAATACATACAGATGAATAACTGAAACACATATATGATAGATGATTTATCAGCCACCTTCCAGGTCAAAAAAAAATAAGTGTTTCCTTAATCTGATCATGCACCCGCCCCCCCCCCCCCATCCTCCTGAACCATACCAGGCCACATGGTTTCAACATGGGGGGGGGGGTGCTTAACCAGGGAAAAAAACCCTGCCAAAGCACCTTGTCCCCATATTGATTGACAACAAGGGCCTCTGATCCATAACTCTGGCTTGTGGGATCTGTAGACAGGAGACTTATCAGAATCTGGAAGCCCACTTTAAAAACAAGGTGGTCCTTAGATACTGGCTCTACCCCATGTACATAGTACTACTACTCATTCACAAAAAAATGTAATCTATGAATAAAGGCACCCAAACTTTCAACAAGTCCTTTATTTAAAAAAAAAAGCCCCCAAAAGTCCCTTATTTTAAATCCATTGTCAAGCACAATGCCCACTGGCTCACCAAAATGAAAAACCCAACGGACCTGGTGAACATGACCAGTACCGATTCCTGAATTACAGGCCCCCAAACTGTCATCTAGTATATAAGGGAAGGGGCTGAGATATTAGTGACATCATTGACCAAATATGGCCAGTGACCACTGCTATCTTCGTAGCTTTGCTTAAGTACCCGGTGACAGGGGCAATTTCTAGGGACGCAGCCTGTGCACCACCCACTGCTTCCGTTGAAAACATTGACAGCGGGAAACTGTCACATATAGAAGAAGTATGAATTATGATGCTCTGCTCCTGCAAAATTTCGGATGTTCATCCAAAAACCTGTACAGCCAAAGTTTGACCCAAATGTAGGGTTGGGCCCAACCATCAGCTTACCCTTATTGAAGAAAGGGGTCTTTTCCTTTTATTGTATTTGTTGTTCCTAAGAAAAAAAACATTTTTAAATTAACTGCAAGTGAGATAGCAGTTTGTACTAAGCGACCCTAACCATACACTTACACCAGGAGACTGCAGGCTGGTAAGTTCCAAAGTATTGCAAGATTTAATGCCTGTATAGATGTCAGCTATGCAAATCACATAGTATTTGGGTGTTTCCTGACCTGCGACATCCTCGGAGGGGTACATGAATGTGGAAACAATGCTCTGGACGGCCGCACTCCAATGAATTCCTTTATTGTTTATTCAATTAAAAGTCCATACAGTACAGAACCAACAGAGGACTTACGCGTTTCACACCTCACAATAGGCGCTTACTCAGAGTCTCATAAGACTATGAGTAAGCGCCTATTGTGAGGCGTGAAATGCGTTAGTCCTCTGTGTGTTCTGTACAGTAAGGACTTTTAATTACCTAAACAATAAAGGAATTCATTGGAGTCCGGTCATCTGGAGCATTGTTTCCACATTCATGTACTTCACATTAAGCCTGTACCTGAGAGCTTTGGGGGAAAGTAAGGAATTGAGAAACCTTTGGAAGCTGACCTATCAGTCTCATCCTGGGAGGGGTGGTGTCATTATCCCAGGAGGCTAAAAGGTACAGTATGTCACCAAGAGAAATGAGGACGTGGGAGGGTAGAGGAGCTAAATTAAACTATATGCAGTTCACAAAAAAATTGTGTATTAGTGACTAAATAACCAAAATCAATCAGCGCTCTCAGATATTGTTATTGTAGCAGCTGAACACTTATAGGCAAATTCAAACAAATCCTACAGAGGCATAAAACAGTGTAATGAGTGCAGCGCTAAAATTCAAAGTCTTAATATGAGACACCCTGTGTCTATGTGTCCATGCAATATATAGAGATATCCAGTGCTCCAGTGTCAGTCCACCGTCACCATAAATGCTAGCAGCTCACCTCCAAGATTTGGCTCTTATTACAGGAGCCGACAGAAGCATAAATTCTCCATTTCAGAATATCCAAAAGACAGCAGGAAGATCACCATCAGTATAACCTCCATACCAGGTACAGGACACTTTCAATCTTGGGTTCTCAATCCCCTCATGTACTCCATAAGCACCATATATAAAAAATAAAGAGAAATCTAGTGCTCTCCGTATAAAAGATGAATGATTTATTAAAGGTAACAAAACATACTCACAAATGAAGCACTGTAACCCCAGTGCATAGTTCACCGCAAAGCAGATAAAACGATCTTTCGTAAAGTACATGAACGTTGGTACGTTCGGAAGACAGCAACGATCGTTCCACCTACCGGAACTTCGTCAGCGGATCAGATCCGGTAGGTGGAACGCAACGCGTCTGGAAGTAGGAAGTGGCTGCACCCGCGATCATTGCTGTTTTCCGAACGTACCAAAGATCGTTATATCTGCTTTGCGGTAAACTATGCACTGGGTTACAGTGCTTCATTTGTGCGTATGTTTTGTTACCTTTAATAAATCATTCATCTTTTATACGGAGAGCACTAGATTTCTCTTTATTTTTTATATATGGTGCTTATGGAGTACATGAGGGGATTGAAAACCCAAGATTGAAAGTGTCCTGCACCTAGTATGGAGGTTATACTGATGGTGATCTTCCTGCTGTCTTTTGGATATTCTGAAATGGAGAATGTATGCTTCTGTCGGCTCCTGTAATAAGAGCCACATCTTGGAGGTGAGCTGCTAGCATTTATGGTGATGGTGGACTGACACTGGAGCACTGGATATCTCTATATATTGCATGGACACATAGACACAGGGTGTCTCATATTAAGACTTTGAATTTTAGCGCTGCACTCATTACACTGTATTAGTGACTGATGTATAGCGAGGAAGCTGCTGCTCTCCAAATCCTTACTGTTGCCTGATACTTTTCAGATATGCATTTGTAAGCTGGAATGAAATAATTCTGGTTGTCAGTGGAGAAACCACAGAAACAAGTATCCCACAGTGAAAGCTCCTCATAGAAGGCAAAACCCCATAACACCATAGAAGGCAAACAATGTCCCTTAGGTCAGTTTCAATACAAATATGTACTGTATATTTAACTCTACTGGAACGGGTTATACTTTGCGGTTGTGGCACTTGCTATTTTTGAAAAAAGTGTCTCTCATTATTAGAGTTTTTTTCTAAGCAAAAAGACAAAATTCTTAGAAAAAAATGACTCTGAGCTATTTGTGGTATTGCATATCTGTAGTGATAGTAAAACTGTAATCACACACCAGAGGCGACTCATTAAAGAAATACTATGTGGTTACAACGGGGAGGAAATGCGAAGATCACACAATGACTAGTAGTGAGAATGACTTAGAACCTAAATTCCAGTTTTACTTAGAAATGTGAAATATGTAGAAGAGAGCCTAGACTGCGTGTGGCGAGCGCTTACTATTGGTAGAGGTTAGAAGGGAACCGGCAACCCAACTTCTCCTTTTAGCATTTTATATAAGAGTAATCTGAAGTTGCAACAGCATAGGATTCAGTTCCAAACAAGGCATTTATAATGGCAAGCAAAATATACAGTGCCTTGAAAAAGTATTCATACCCCTTGACATTTTCCACATTTTGTCATGTTACGTAAATGTATTTTATTGGGATTTTATGTGATAGCCCAACACAAAGTGGCACATAATTGTGAAGTGGACAGACAACCACAAGTGGTTTTCAAAATGTTTTACAAATAAATATGTGAAAAGTGTGGGGTACATTTGTATTCAGCCCCCCTGAGTCAATACTTTGTAGAACCGCCTTTCCCTGCAATTACAGCTGCAAGTCTTTTTGGGGAAGTCTCTACCAGCTTTGCCCATCTAGAGAGGACATTTTTGCCTATTCTTCTTCAAGCTCTGTCAGATTGGATGGAGAGCGTCTGTGAACAGCAATTTTCAAGTCTTGCCGCAGATTCTCAATTGGATTTAGGTCTGGACTTTGACTGGGTCATTCTAACAAATGAACAAACCTCTGAGGGCTTCACAGAACAGCTGTATTTACTGTATAGTGAGAATAAATTACGCACAGGTGACCTCTGAAGGCAATTGGTTCCACTAGATTTTAGTTAGGGGTATCGGAGTAAAGGGGGCTGAATACAAATGAACACCACACTTTTCTGATATTTATTTCTGTGACTTTATGTTGGTCTATCACATAAAATCCCAATAAACTACATTTACATTTTTGGTTGTAACATGAAAAAATGTGGAAAACTTCAAGGGGTATGAATACTTTTTCAAGGCACTGTATAAGAGGCTGCGTCGGGCATTTCTCCTAAAGCGTCTGTACACCATGATGGTATGGTGTTACTTTTTATAAAAGTAGAAAAAGATTTTATTTATACAAAAATGATTTAAAAGAGTACACATACAGAATACAATGAGTGGCTTCACATACAGTAATGTAACAGCTCACAATTGTGTATTGCAAATGAGAGCACAGCAAGTGAGAAACAGATGGAGTGGCAACTGACGCGTTTTGAGGCAGGGCTTTGAGACTTTTCTTCAGAGGTGCCTATATCAAAGTTCAAACAATCTGTGAGAGGTATACAAAAACCCAGGATCTCTACTGTCATCATTCTGATATACATCCAGGTAAAGCCAGGGGGTCTAAACATCACAACAACACAAAACTGCTGATGTCACCAAAATTGGCAGAGATGGATGCTTCCTTTATTGAATAGATGAAGTAATTTATTCTAAGGCTCTGGAAAAATACAAAGAGCCTATTATAAATATTGAGGTTTTGGGTTGACCATAGTCAACTTGGTGACTAACAAAAAAGAAAGAGCAAGATAAATGGGACTTTCAAGGTGCTGAACCCCCCCCCTTGAAATGATCCATCAAAAAAGTTTCATAAAATTACAAAAGTTTTATTTCATACATTAAAAGCATACGTGAAAATGTCTATTCCATAAAAATGGTGAGGTTGTAAATAAACATGGACTGGACTGGACATGACATTATCAATCAGTCAATAGGTATATTTCATGGAGAAAGTAAAAATGAATATGCTGAGTACATGTATTGTATAGTGTTGCTTATATTGCATACTATTTGAATGTTTGTTTGATTTTGTAGTTACCTTGCAGCTCAACGTTTCCGGAATCCCCTGAGGAAGCCCTATAGGGCGAAACACGTTGGGTTGGATACAACACCACCTCTATGTTCACACCCCCACTGGATTTTTCAACGTCTCATCGATTACCGGTTTGTGCATAGACACTGATGGAGGGTTGGATGTGGTGGTGGGATGTGCATGGTTTACATGTTTGCACATTCATTTACAACCTCACCATTTTTATGGAATAGACATTTTCCCTTAAGCTTTTAATGTATGAAATAAAGCTTTTGTAGTTTTATGAAACTTTTGATGGATCATTCCAAGGGGGTTATCAGCACCTTGAAAGGCCCATTTGTCTTTCTCTTTCTTTTTTGTTAGTCTTCATGCTTACTAGGGATGTGGTGCTGGTTTAGTTCAGCCGTTCTCTTTTCTAGAGTTCATAGTAAACTTTGTGTTGAGTTATTCACTTTAAGGTCATCACAGAGGACAAGGGGGTGCTCTTTACATCTGGAGGAAAAGAGGTTTCATCTCAAATACAGAAAGGTTTCTTCACAGTAAGGGCTGTGAAAATGTGGAATAGACTCTGTCAGCAACTGGTGTGACCAGAAATGTGTGAACTGCACAGAGAATACCAGACACAACGTAAAGTGAAATAAGTGATTTATTAAAAGAAAGGTAAATGGTGATCAAAACGCACATCCAATATAACAAACCGTGAAATGTAACTAAATAACAAAAAGTAGTGAACTGCCTAAATAGGTAAAGGGGAATGTCCAAACCGTAAACGAAGCCAGGCCAGGGTCATACACGGGAGATCAGCAGAGGGGGCAGGGAGCAGGACAGGACAGGCACAGGGAGCAGATGCTGGAGAACACGGGGGGAAAATCAGGCTGCAGACAGGGGTCCCAGAGCGGATACAGGATACAGGATTTCCGGATTGCAGGCTACAGGCTTCAGAGGCACATGGAGACAAAACACCAAGGCATCATGCATATGGCAGTCAGGGTTTAAATATCCTTCCTGTAACGAGCATCAGGTGGTGATTCATGGGCCTCTGATTGCTGGGGGACACTCGCTGGTGGATACTGGTATTGCAGCCAAAGAATCCCCGAGCCGCAGCGCCACCTGCTGGAGGGACTATTCCTGACAGACTCCCTCAAGAGGTGGTTCTGTCCAGCTCAGTAGATTGTTTTAAAAAATGTTGATCCAAGGAATATCTGCTTGCCTCTTGGAGGCAGGAAGGAATTTGTTCCCACGCTGGAGCAAATTGGATCATGCTTTGCTGGGGTTTTTGCCTTCCTCTGGATCAACTGTGAGTATAGGATTGTGTATAAGGAATTGTATTATTTTTTCTTTTTTCCCTTTGATTGGTTGAACTAGATGGACTTGTGTCTTTTTTCCACTTGACTAACTATGTAACTATGTAGTATAGTCAATAAATTAACAAAGCCTGGCATACAGTTCTGATGGTTAGCCAAATGTTGTGTATAGGCAGCATGTCACAGCAGTGTTTGTACAGGCAAATTTGCCTCCCACCATATGACTGTCCTAGCAAAAGGTGCTTTTTTGGGCCCAAATGCCATGTAGTATTCTTCTCCAGGGGCCAAGGTATTTCCTTCAGTCACAGACCCTTCTGAGGGATAGTTGGTCCCATGCCTATGTTGTCCCTTATCAGGAACCTGTCCCTGCCTCTACACTTAACTATCTTGAACAAACTGGTTACTGTCTCTGCCAAAACTTCCTACATTACAGATGACCCTTTGTGATGTAGAGGGTGATGTAAATATATCCCCTCTGTGTCCAAGATGGCCACCAAATACTTAAGAGAATCCCGTGTTCAGTTAGACCAGTGGTTCTCAACTCCGGTCCTCGGGACCCACTAACAGGCCAGGTTTGCAGGATAACTGAAATGCATCACAGGTGATATCATTTCCTACTCAGTGATTGCAGTATTCTAGTCTGCATCTCCCCAAGGTAATACTTAAAATCCGGCCTGTTGGTGGGTCCTGAGGACCGGAGTTGAGAACCACTGAGTTAGACACAGACTCTCATAAGATGGCCTCCAGAGTCTATGGTAGAAGACACATTTGTCCTATATGAAAACCGCCGCTAGTGCTAGTAGTAAAAACCAATCAGGTGATCACTTTGCTTAATGCTGCCAGCTAACCGGAATGAGCAGTCACCACATTGAAGCTCTGCTGCCTGAAGGAGCAGAAGCACCACTCTTTGGGTGCATAGGTGGCTGCATGTGAAAGAAAAACCAACAAGATCAGTAGATTAGTAGTCAGTTAGTAATCAGTAGATTAGTCAAAAATCCATTTATTGTTAGAAATAACAAAAACTAGGGGTGATCTCAAATTTAAGACGCCATTGGGTTGGACTTAATTTCATGAACTCGGATGTCCTGAGCCAAATGTGAATTTCAGTGGTGGTTTGATACATTTTTTAGGAAGCATCTTAGGCTGTTTCTGGCTTATATTTGCTTCTGCTCTTACCTAAATACCATTAGCTTGACCGTCAGTGCCACCAGGTCCCAACCT
>BLSH010238282.1:181894-193537 GCA_018402905.1 Glandirana rugosa
GAACCCCAACGTTTTATTGACCCCGTCATTCGTTTATACATGTTTGTCGTACTCTGTGAATAAATGTTTATAACACGGTCCCTGTGATTCGATAGACTTGACCTTTTACAGTAATCAGATCCCCAACCTTCCATTGATCTCTTCGTAAGTATTTACGTGTTCATCGTACTCAGTGAGTACGGTTTTCAACATGGTCCTTATTATTCGATAACCAATCTCTATCTCAAATCCGGACGGTCCATCGTCCTAGGAACCCCAACGTTTCATTGTCTAATCCAAATATCCCAGTGTTCTTGGCACAATTTTTAGAATAAGTGGCTCACTCTGTACCTCTTTGTCTACTGCCCTAGTTACTTTGCAACCCCAAGGATCCTGCTACCTGGCAGGCCTAAACTCTATCTCTAACCAATAGCTTATTATTCCTGGTACAACTTTTGGCATGAGTGACTCATGCTACTTGTGCATTTATGAATGCTTCTCTAGTTACCTTCCAACCCCTAGACTAATGACATTTTCCAGTTCAGATAGCTTAGTGTCCCTGGCACAATATTTGTAAATAAGTGTCTCATGCTGTTTGTACATATTTGCTTACTGCCCCAGTTATTTTGCAACCCCAAGGTTCCTGCCACCTATCAGGACCAAACTCTGACCAATATCTTGGTATCCCTGGAAATATTTTTGGCACGAGTTGCTTATGTTACTTGCACACGTATGCCTGCTGCTCTAGTTAGCTTGCCAGGCCCAGGCTCATGCCATATGTCAGGTCCAAATATCTCAGTGTTCTTGGAACAATTTGTAGAATAAATGGCTCACTCTGTACCTCTTTGCCTACTGCCCTAGTTACTTTGCAACCCCAAGGCTCCTGCAGGCCTAAACTCTATCTCTGACCAATATCTTACTATCCCTGGTACAACTTTTGGCATAATTGGCTCATGCTACTTGTGCATATATGAATGTTTCTTTAGCACCCCTAGGGCTCATGCCATGATTTGTCAGTACAAAAATCTTAGCAAAGCATTGCAGTCATGGCATGTCTACAGCCCTGTCAGATGGTAATGTTAGAATTTGAGTAGGTGGCCAGGGATGGCTCAGCCACCTCTCTTTACTCCTCCCTGGCCAGCAGTGTGAAAGATCCCTTACACTGCTTCTGCCCATATTCCTACTGCTGTTCCTTGCTAGCACATGTGATTGCAGCATACGTGATTGGCTCAAAGTACAGCCCCTCCTTCCCCCATTCTGAATTATAATGCACAGGAGATTACACAATGCTGATCCCAAGACAGATACTAGTACCATTTAAAAATTATTTACTGATATTTAAATTAATACATAACTGCTTTAAATGTTCTTTTAAATACCCCAGTTTTAACATTTAGCAATGGAAGATTCTCTCAAATTAATATTTGCAATTAATAGAACCATTATCCTTGATCTAGTAAGCAATTTAACACTCAGCAAAGTATTTAATGTCATATCTTATTTATTTCTAATTAATTGGCTGCACACCATATTATTATACTCGAGATGGTGAAAAATGTATTTTACAGGCAAAGAGGTTGGAATTCTTACACCTGCACACTAAGGGAATGCAAACACAATTATCAGAGCTTATTATGCGAATAATTACATCCAACATTATCATTTATTTCTAATACAATAAAGTAAAAGGATAATTCAATTTAATGTGATATATGCAAAATTTTACATTTTTCTTTTTATTATACTCTATCCTTCTAAAAAATGACACAGAAGCAAGGTAAGTAGCAGTTTTTACATTGGGGGGCGGGGAGGGGGGTTGTTAAGGGAACCTTTCGCTTTGTTCTGCATGGGTAAAGCACACATTTGCTTCACATAGACACAAATTAACCGCTTGCTGACCGCATAACTTAGTTATATGCTGGCAGAGCGGCTCCCCTGTGCCAGATCATGTATTCGCCCGTCACTTCCAGGTAGCGCCGGCACCGTGGCTGTTCTGTGATTTGTCTGCCGGCACTTGCTGATCGGCAAGGAGAGACACAGAACAGAGCTCTGCCTATGTAAACAAAGCACAGCTCTGTTCTGTCAGTAGGGATGTGATGCATCGCATTCCTTAGTAAAAACAGCACACAGTACACATAAACACTGGTTAAGCACACATTTAACCCTTTGATCACCCCAGATGTTTAACCCCTTCCCTGCCAGAGTCATTATTACAGTGACAGTGTATATTTTTAACATTAGTGTCACTGGTTCCCACAATGTGTTAAAAGTGTCAGTTAGTACCAGGTTGTGCCCTGCAACATCTCAGTCCCACTATAAGTCGCTCATAGCCGCCATTACTAGTATACAAATAAATAAAAACATAAAAATTCCAGTATATATTTTTTTTTACCTAAAATTTGTAGCAGAATAAATATTGGCCTAAATGTTGGTCTTTTTTGTTCATAGCGCAAAAAAATAAAAACGAAAGTTTTAATTAGAGTTCAGCGGACACCTGGATGTTCGGGTTCGGCCAAACTTCGCGAAAAAGTTCGAGTTCAGCCTCGAACTTGACCCAAACTTGACCCCGAACCCCATTGAAGTCAATGGTGACCTGAACTTTTGGGCACAAAAATGGCTCTAAAAAAGTCCTGGAAAGGGCTAGAGGGCTGTAAAAGGAAGAAAAATGGGGGTGCGAGTAGGACAAGTGTCCTGCAAACAAATGTGGATGGGGAAATAACTTAACCACTTGCCGACGGCTGATCGGCATTTGACGGCGACAACACACTGTGTTCGGGGAGGGCCAGGGAGCGGGTGCGGCGGATTCAATCTCCGCCGGCCACACGCGATGCCCCCCCGGAGTGAAAGAACGGAGGTCCGTGTTTACTTACTGTGAGGGGGGAAGGGCTGTGATCACAGCCTTCCTCTACACGGAAGCTGTGATCGCTTCCCTTCCCCAGCTAGGGCAGTCCAGGGAACACAGTTAACCCTTAGAGCTCCCCCTGCAGGTTAACCCCTTCACTGCCAATGGCATTTACACAGTAATCAGTGCATTTTTATAGCACTGATCGCTGTATAAATGCCAATGGTCCCAAAAAAGTGTCAAAATGGTCCGACATGTCCGCTGAAATATCGCAGTACCGCTAAAAATCGCAGATCGCCGCCATTACTAGTAAAAAATAAAAAAAAATAAAAACCCCAGAAATTAATTCTCATCACCCGTAAACGCGACCACTTTTGCGCAAACCAATCAATAAACGCCGATTGCGATTTTTTTTATCACAAATATGAGGAAGAATATAAATCGGCCAAAACCGATGAAAAAAAATGTTTTTTTATATTTTTTTTTTTGGATTTGTATTTTAGCAAAAAGTAAGAAATTTGGGTTTTTTTTGCAAAATTGTCGCTCTTCTTTTGCTTATAGCGGCGATCAGAAATGACACAGAGGGGATCATATACCACCAAAAGAAAGCTCTATTTGTGGGGAAAAATGGACGCAAATTTCGTTTTGGTACAACGTCGCACGACTGCGCAATTGTCAGTTAAAGCGACGCAGCGCCGAATCGCAAAAAGGGCTCTGGTCCTAAAGGGGGAAATCCTTCCGGTCCTTAAGTGGTTAAAATCACATAAAAAAAATGGTGGAGGAGGTGGATGTGGAGTAGGGGGTTGAGGAGGCGGTGACCGTAACGGTGTAGCTGGTGGAAGTGGCGGTGTAGGTGGTGGAAGTGGCGGTGGAGGAGGAGGAGGAGGTAGCCAACACTGTTTTTTGTTTGTTTGGGGTTTTTTTCTAATTGGGGTAGCCCCCAAAATATTGCGACATATTAAAAAAAAAAAAAGAATACGTTCACTTAAGTATACCAATGGCTGTGTGAGGCCAGTATAAATGGCTATTCTGCACAAGGTACAGACAAGTCTTGTGGGATCCATGCCTGGTTCATTTTAATAAAGGTTAGCTTGTCCATGTTAACTGCGGACAGGCGGCTGTGCTTGTCTGTGATAATGCCCCCTGCCGTGCTAAACACACGTTCAGACAATACACTGGCTGGAGGGCAGGCCAGCACCTCCAAGGCATAAAGGGCAAGCTCAGGCCATGTGCCCAATTTGGAGACCCAGAAGTTGAATGGGGCAGACCCATCAGTCAGTACGTGTAGGTGTGTGCGCATATACTGTTCCACCATGTTGCTGAAATGCTGCCTCCTGCTAAGACATTGCCTATCAGCTGGTGGTGCTGTTTGTTGTGGCGTGCTGCTGACAAAGATTTTCCACATTTCGGCCATGCTAACCCTGCCTTCTGAGGTGCTGGCGGTGCCACAGCTGCCTTGGCGACCTCTTCCTCTACCTTCGCCTTGTGCTTCCACTGAGCCCCTGGTGTCATTTGGGAATGCCCTCAGCAGCGCGTCTACCAGCGTGCACTGGTTGTCGCACATCTTCCGATCATGCTCCAGTGAGGGAATTAAGGACGGCACATTGTCCTTGTAACAGGGATCCAGCAGGGTGGCCATCCAGTAATCAGCACGAGTTACAATGTGGGCAACTCGGCTGTCATTGCGCAGGCACTGCAGCATGTAGTCGCTCAGGTGTGCCAGGCTGCCCAGAGGCAAAGACAAGCTGTCCTCTGTGGGAGGTGTATCATCTGTGTCCTCCGTATCCCCCCAGCCACGCTCCAGTGATGCCCACGAGCTGCGTTGGGTGCCACCCTGCTGTGAACATGGTTCCACCTCCTCCTCCTCATCATCCTCGTCCTCCTCATCCTCCAGACTGTGCCCTGGCTTGAAAATTTTTTACCTGGCCTATGCTGGTGCAGGAACCCACCCTCCAAGCCACTTGTGAATCACTGGCCTGATAATGACCCCTCTTCTTCCTCCTCTTGTGCCACATCCTCTTCCATCATCGCCCGAAGTGTTTTTTTAAGGAGACATAGAAGTGGGATAGTAACGCTGAGAACAGCGTCATCGGCACTGGCCATGTTGGTGGAGTACTCGAAACATTGCAATATGGTACACAGATCTCGCATGGAGGCCCACTCGTTGGTTCCACAGAGCGACTGACCCGTGCATGCTGCGGCTGAAACTCCACTATTGCCTGCTGCTGCTCGCACAGTCTCTCCAGCATGTGCAAAGTGGAGTTCCACCTTGTGGGCACGTCGCATAGGAGGCGGTGAGCGGGAAGGCCGAAGTTCCGCTGCAGCGCAGACAGGCGAGCAGCAGCAGGGTGAGAACGCCGAAAGCGCGTACAGACGGCCCACACTTTCTGCAGCAGCTCTGTCATATCCAGGTAGTTTTTTAGAGATTTCTGCACCACCAAATTCAGCACATGCGCCAGGCAAGGGATGTGCGTCAAACCGGCTAGGCCCAGAGCTGCTATGAGATTTTGCCCATTATCGCACACCACCAGGCCTGGCTTGAGGCTCAGTGGCAACAATCACTCATCTGTCTGTTGTTCAATGCCCGTCCACAGCTCCTGCGCAGTGTGGGGTTTATCCCCCAAATATATCTGCTTTAAAACAGCATGCTGTCGTTTCTCCCTGGATGTGCTGAAGTTGGTGGTGAAGGTATTACACTGACCGGATGAGGAGGTGGTAGAGGAGGAGGAAGCAGAGTAGAAGGAGGAGGCAACAGGAGGCAAAGAGAAATGCCCTGCAATCCTCAGTGGTGGAAGGACATGCGCCAAATGGCTAGCCAGCTCAGGCCTACCCGCCACTACATTTGCCCAGTGTGCAGTTAGTGAGATATAGCGTCCCTGCCCGTGCTTACTGATCCACGTATCAGTGGTTATGTGGACCTTGCCACTGATAGCGTTGCGCAGTGCACACTTGATCTTGTCCCCGACTTGTTTGTGCAGGGAAGGGATGGCTCGTCTGGAAAAGTAGTGGCGGCTGGGAACCACATACTGTGGGACAGGTTTTTAAAACTGTCTGTGTCCACCAGACGGAATGACAGCATTTCAAAGGCCAGGAATTTTGAAATGCTGGCATTCAGGGCCAGGGATCGTGAGTGGGTAGGGGGATACTTCCTCTTTCTCTCCAGTGTTTGGGAGATGGACAGCTGTAAGCTTCCATGGGACCATGGTGTGGAAATGCTTGGGGACGGTGGCGGACATGGTGGCGTTGCTGTCACATCGTCTGTTTGCTGGGTGGCAGGTGACACTGGCACTGTAGAGGTGGAGGAAGAGGCCGAGGCAGCAGCAGAAAAGGAAGCAGGAGGAGCCCAAGACCTTTCTTGGAATTTGAGGTCCTTATTCCACTGCAGCTCGTGCTTTGCATGTAGATGCCTGGTCATACAGGTTGTGCTCAGGTTTAGAACATTTATGCCTCGCTTCAGGCTCTGATTGCAAAGCGTGCAAACCACTTGTGTCTTGACGTCAGCACATTGTCTGAAGAACTGCCATGCCAGGGAACTCCTTTGAGCTGCCTTTGGTGTGCTAGGTCCCTGGGTGCGGTGGGTAGTAGCAGGCGTACTGTCTAGAGGGCGGTCGCTCCTCTTTTGCAACCTGCTTCCTCTTTTGCTGTGCTGGTGCCTCTGTGCAACCACCACCTCTTCCTGCAAACTGCACACGCCACTCGCATGACCTTCATTCCATGTGGGGTCTAGGACCTCATCAACCCCCGCATCATCTTCCACCCACTCTTCACCATTGCCCTCCTTGTCAGTCTGCACACTGTAGAAAGTCGCAGCAGTTTTGTCATCATCAGAGACGTGCTGCGCTGGTGTTTCCATGTCCTCATCCTGAAACAGAAGTGGTTGGGCATCGGTGCACTCAATGTCTTCAAATTCTGGGGCAGGGCTATGTGGATGGCCCACGAAATGCACACCAGCAGAGTCATCAAAAAGCATAAGTGACTGCTGCATGACTTGGGGCTCAGACTGCTTGGCTGATTTACAAGGGGCTGAGGTGAAAGACAGATAGCCATGGGGTTCAGGTGCCAACTCTGAGCTTTCAGCAAGGGACCAGGTGGGAGACAATGTGAAGGAACTGGAGGCATTGTCTGCCACCCAATCTACTATCGCCTGTACTTTTTCTGGCCTCACCATTTGTTGAGCGGCATTCGGGCCTACCATATAATGTTGAAGGTTCTGTCGGCTACTCGCACCTGAGGAAGGTGATTCACTTGTGTGTGTAGCTGGCACAGATCGACCACGTCCTCTCCTTGCAACAGGAGCTTCACCAACACCAGCAGCACCACGACCACGTCCCTTATTTGATGATCTCCTCATTCTGGACGCAAATCTACTATTTAGCACAAATTTATATTATTTTTTATAACGCTAATCTGTCCCTCGCACCAGCAGCAGGAACCTCTCCCTACACCAGTATGAGATGATTTTATAACGTTAATCTGTCCCTCACACCAGCAGCAGGAACCTCGACCTACACCAGTATGAGATGATGTTATAACATTAATCTGTCCCTCACACCAGCAGCAGGAACCTCTCCCTATACCAGTATATGATTTTATAACGGTAATCTGTCCCTCACACCAGCAGCAGGAACCTCTCCCTATACTAGTATGAGATGATTTTATAACGGTAATCTGTCTCTCACACCAGCAGCAGGAACCTCTCCCTATACCAGTATGAGATGATTTTATAACGGTAATCTGTCCCTCACACCAGCAGCAGGAACCTCTCCCTATACAAGTATGAGAGGATTTTATAAAGGTAATCTGTCCCTCACACCAGCAGCAGGAACCTCTCCCTATACCAGTATGAGATGATTTTATAGCGCTAATCTGTCCCTCACACCAGCAGCAGGAACCTCTCCCTATACCAGTATGAGATGATTTTATAGCGCTAATCTGTCCCTCACACCAGCAGCAGGAACCTCTCCCTAATCCAGTATGAGATGATTTTATAACGCTAATCTGTCCCTCACACCAGCAACAGGAACGTCTCCCTATACCAGTATGAGATGATTTTATAACGCTAATCTATCCCTCACACCAGCTGCAGGAACCTCTCCCTATACCAGTATGAGATGATTTTATAACGCTAATCTATCCCTCACACCAGCTGCAGGAACCTCTCCCTATACCAGTATGAGATGATTTTATAACGCTAATCTGTCCCTCACAGCGGCGGCAGGAACCTCTCCCTATACCAGTATGAGATGATTTTATAACGGTAACCTGTCCCTCACAGCGGCGGCAGCATCATCTCCCTACACTAGCCTGAGAGCATGTGACATGCAGCGCTACGTGACTCCAGCTCATATTGTGGTTGGTTCACATGATGCACTGGCCAATCACAGCCATGCCATTAGTAGGCATGGCTGAGATGGCTTCTAAGGGCAAACGAGTGAAACGCTTGTTGATTGGCTGCCCTGCAGCTATTCAAAAGGCGTGAAAAAATACCCGAATCCCGAACCCAGACTTTTTCTCAAATGTCCGGGTTCGGGACACGGACACCCTAAAGTCCGGTACGAACCCGAGCTTTACAGTTCGGGTTCGCCCAACTCTAGTTTTGATCAAATACCACCAAAGAAAGCACTATTTGTGGGAAAGAATGCCATAAATTTAATTTGGGTACAGCATTGCATGACGTTCTAATTGTCTGTTAAACTAACATATAGTAGTGCTGTATCGCAAAAGATGTCCTATTCAGGAAGGGGGCGTAAATCTTCTGGAAGTCGAGTGGTTAAACCAGCATTCAACCGTTTGTTGGGCCCCCGAACCGACCAAAATTCAATGCGGCACTGAAGAATGCATTGCAAGCCCTGATTGGCTGAAGCAGTGAAAGCACAGAGCACTGTCGGAGTCATGATTGGACACTGTCATCATGACTTTATCCAATCATGGCTCATTCCTGCTCCACAGTATAAAAGTATTCTTTCAATGGCAGCCATTTTCAGTGTGATTGCGACTGGAGAGAGATAGAACAGGGCTCTGTTCAGTGCTATTAGTTAGTGTGCTATACTGTGCTATTGTGCTTCAATTGTCAGTATACAATATTAGTTTAGTGTCAGTCTAGGGATAGTGTGAGTGTAGTGAGGAAGACCATCATTCAGCTTTGCATAGTGTGCAGCTAGAGTAAGGACAGCTCAGATAGTTTCAGTGTAGTGTAGTGAGACCTTGTCACTAATCTTTACATTACTTTATAGCTAGAGTAGGGACAGTTCAGATAGTGTCAGCGTAGTGACAGTTGAACACCGTATATTTGATTGCGTTACTGCAAGTTTAACGCCATTTAATTCTATGTGTGTTACTGCCAGTTTAACGCCATTTACTTCTGTGTGCGTTACTGCCAGTTTAACGCCATTTACTTCTGTGTGCGTTACTGCCAGTTTAATGCCATATAGTTCTGTGTGCGTTACTACCAGTTTAACGCCATATAGTTCTGTGTGCGTTACTGTCAGTTTAACGCCATATAGTTCTGTGTGTGTTACTGCCAGTTTAACGCCATATAGTTATGTGTGCGTTACTGCCAGTTTAACGCCATATAGTTCTGCGTGCGTTACTGCCAGTTTAACGCCATTTACTTCTGTGTGCATTACTGCCAGTTTAACGGCATTTACTTCTGTGTGCGTTACTGCCAGTTTAATGCAATTTACTTCCCTGTGCATTACTGCAAGTTTAACGCCATATAGTTCTGTGTGCGTTACTGCCAGTTTAACGTCATATCGTTTTTTATGTTACTGACAGTTTAACGCCATTTACTTCTGTGTACGTTACTGCCAGTTTAATGCCATATAGTCCTGTGCGTCACGGTACGTTTGACGCATTATATTGCACTATTTTATAGTGTATCCCTGGAGTGTGTCTGTGTAGTGTGAGTACTCAAATTAAAGTGCACCAAACACCACTTTACATTGATTTAAGTGCATCTACGTTCAGATTTCAACTTCTTTTTTACATTTGCTAATAAGCACCGTCCCCTCCCTTCCAATAATGTCTGGGAGGACAAGGAGAGGCAGACGTTCCCTTGGCATTGTAAGGGGGCAAGCAACAAATGTGTCCACAGGCAAAGGTGGACGTGGTGGTCAGTCCTCAGGCAGGGCATCATTTCCTCTGGTTAGTGAGTTTGCCCGTGCTATCCAGCCACAGCATGCAGAGGAGGTGGTGGACTGGCTTACTAAACCTTCCTCATCCTCTGTCACGCTGGATTCAGATGTTGGTTCTGAGGTTAGAGATGACAGGAACATGAGCCTAGAGAGAGGGGAGAACACTGGTAGACAAATTGGCATTCATGTTCCCCCAGCCGCAGCGTATTGCCCAGTTGTCTCCAGTGGTAATGATGATGATGAAGATGGAGGCGATGAAGATGATGATGATGACGAGGTCACTAATGCCACTTGGGTGTCAGATAGAGCAGAGGAGGAAACTGAAGGTAAGGAGGCACAACCCCAAGGGGGCCAACATCAAGAAAGAGTAAAGAGCAGCCACCCCATTCCATCACATTCTGCAGCTGTTATCTCCCGGCCCCCTAGTTTAAAAATGGTTAGTCACTTTAATATGAAGTGTTAATACCTACTGGAAGTCTGATATGACTTCTTGTAAGCTGGCTGCCAGTACATGAAGGTTTCAGGAAGTTTGTTGCACTAAAACTCTTTATATCTCTGTGACCACACTGAAGTGCTAATGCTATGCACTCTCATTTTCATTACACTTCCCCTTTACCCCTGCACCACATACAGTACACCCTACAGCTATATAAATATTAAAGCTGACCTATTCACAGACATTTAAAGGAAGAGTAATAGAAAATCTGAAATATTTGCTGAAACATTGCTCAAGACTTGGTTACATGATCTAAAGCCTATGCATACCATCCAACTTTCTGAGAAAGAACACCTTTTTGCATAAAGTATGTAGGACACCCTCCTGCCATGTCCCTAGTGTAGCACCTATCCTCGAAGGAGCCGCTTAATATATTGGGTCCTCCGTTTTCTTTTTTTTTTTTTTTTCCATAAACGATTTATTAGGTTTTTATCGATCATACAATTATCTTGAACATTGTTCAATTTTGACAGTTACGAGCATAAGGTCTAGAACAACACTAGATCTTGTTACATACATATTATAAGCAGTATTACAATCTTTACATCTGATTCCTTACAGCTGGAGGCTCCCGTTGTCAAGAAGTACATGTGAGCTTCAGTCCAGTGAAAGACTGCTATTCTTAAGTCGCAATTGCCCCCAGTGACCTTCCAAGGCAAGGGCATTAATCCCAATTGGATCCGTACGCTTTGAGCTACGAGGGGCGCCTGGTGCGGTGTACCACTGTCTGCTCATGGCTCGAAGTCAGTTAATACTAAGTTGACTCCGGCAGCCCATTAGCTAAATGTGGGGAGGGGGAGTGGAGTGAGGGTCGGTAGAGAGGCTAAGATACGGGTGGGAGAGGGGCACTATGAAGGCCAGATCTGGAGTGAATCCAGGGGAGGGGGTGATGGTCTCACCAACAACCCTCCCCAGCATAGTCCCCCTTAAAGGGGCAGGGTGTACCCACTGTCTACGTATTTCAGCTTATTATAGTTTCAGGGAGAGTAGATCTTGGTAATTTTGAGTATTTTTAAATGAGGTCCAAGGTTCCCAGATCGCGGTGTATTGAGTGGACTTGTCAAGAGTGATGAAGATCAGCTCCTCCATCTCTGCTATTTTATTGACTCTCCGGAACCACTCCGCTAACGCTGGAGTGACTGCGGACCTCCAATGAACCGGGATACACATCCGTGCGGCATTGATGAGGTGCA
>BLSH010238282.1:208478-221086 GCA_018402905.1 Glandirana rugosa
TTTCCCTACGGTGGACGGAGAAAAATGGACCTATACCCAGCTAATCACCTTTCAAACTTTTTCTCATTACTGAAATGCCGAGTAGTCCCAATAGCTTTCGACGTTATAAAAAGACCGGCATGTGGATGAGGACGTCCTCTTCTTCTAAAACTATCGACCTACCTAGTCCGATAGGTTCGTCACCTTCTAACCTTACACGGTCTTCGTCACTTTTCCGTTGCTTATTCACTTTCGGACTCCTCGGGACGACACCTACACTAGTCTTCAAATTGGTGAACTGTTGACCCGTGAATTTGGGGGAAGGATTGGTCTGGTTAAAAGTCGAAAGTCACGAGAGTGTAAAACTTACTGTTAATGAATCAGTATGGTACAGTGTAGTATGACTAAGTAATTGTCATTCAAAATGTGAGAGCACTGAAAGCTGAAAATTGGTCTGGTTAGGAAGGGGGTTTAAGTGCCCAGTTGTCAAGTGGTTAAACTTCTGATCACATCCACAGCAGGGCTCCTCAGGCTTTCACTTATTCGTTGCCTTTTCACTGCTTCTGGCACATTCCAATCTTCCACTGCTTGGATAGCCTGATCCATCCAGCTATCAAAATCTTCTTCTCCTGCAGGAGTAGGTGTACGGCCAGAAAAATATTGCAGCTTTCGATAACCCTGATGAGCCGTAAAGTCATTACTCTTTTTCAAACTTTCCACTAATCGACCCATATCCAGGTAAAAAGAGGCAGGTGGCATCCCTTTAAGGGCAGTCTCAGCTTCCTTCTCCTCCATGTCTGACTTCTCTGCAATACATGAAGATTCTTCCTAGAAGGACCCGTCTTCTACCTTCAGGGGTATGCTATAAACTTCCAATCCATCTGTCAGAGTCACAACCCCTTCCTGGAGAACACTTTCTCTCCATTCTACTAGTGCATAGGTGTCATCCTCATAATCTATTCTCAGATCCACAACATAGAACTCCTGTTTTGGAAAGGCCCCTTTCAACATCTCGTTCAGACCATCCCACTCCAGGTAACTTTAGTACTTTGGTCAACTCTAATTGACTCCCTTCCTCTTGAGCCCACTTAGTAGCGGCAATTGAGTCCATCTGGTTCCTGGGGCGTTCTTAAGACTTTTCAAGGTTCACCATAAGGGGAATCCCGGATGAGCCCCCAAATGTAGCTGCCCCCTTGGGGGTGGCTTAAATAATCAATTTCCCCTTGGGTCTCCTCATTCTGAGAGTCCTCCACCACCCCTGACACTCTGGGTTCACTCATATTGCAATATTTCACTGAGAAACACACTCTTTCAGTAATGGAAACCACAACACTGCTTGAGTTAGAAATGTTTACTTATCTCTTATTTCTACAACAAATAACAATCTTAAAGTAACAAAAATATAGGCCACGCCTCTGAGAATTATTAATTAACAGAAACTGTTAACATAAATATCACAATCCTTCACAGCAGCAGGTTGACTTTATAATTCTGGCGAACAATAGGAGTAGGTATGGGCCAAACACCCCCCCCCCCTCGTTTCGGTTCGCACCAGAACTTGGGAACAGGAAAAATCAAAAGTGCTAATTTTGAAGGCTTATATGCAAGTTATTGCCATGAAATGTATGGGTACCCGGGTCCTGCCCTAGGGGACATGTATCAATCCAAAAAAAGTTTTTAAATCAATTGTTTTTTCAGGAGCAGTGATTTTAATAATGCTTAAAGTGAAACAATGAAAATGAAATATTCCTTTAAATATCGTGCCTGTGGGTACCCTTAGTCTGCCTCTAAAAGGGTGCACCTCTGTAATGTTTAGGACATAGCCAGAGCAAAATTACATTTCCAAAGGAAAAATTGTCATTTATTATCGCGGCTGTAATGTATTGCCATACATAAAATCACTGAAAAAGCATTGCATTGCCCACCCCCCACTCCCCCCCCCCCTCAGTCCATACCAGGCCCTTAAGGTCTGGTATGGATTTAAAGGGGAACCCCACTCCGAAATTTTTTGAAAATTGCGTAGGGTTCCCCCACAAAGTCCGTAACAGACTCTTCAGGTCTGGTATGTATTTTAAGGGGAACCCCGTCCAAAATAAAAAAAATTGCGTAGGGGTTCCCCCAAAGTCTGTACCCTTCAGGTCTGGTATGGATTTTAAGGGGGACCCCGCACCAATTTTTTTCAAAAAATGGCGTGTGGTCCCCCCCAAAATCCAAACCAGACCCTTATCCGAGCACACATGCCCTCAACATGGGGAGGATGCTTTGAGGTTGCCCCCAAAGCACCTTGTCCCCATGTTGATGGGGTGAAGGTCCTCATCCCCACATCCCTTGCCGGTGGTTGTGGGGGTTTGCAGGCGGGGGGCTTATTAGAATCTGGAAGCCCCCTTTAATAAGGGGGCCCCCAGATACCGACCCTCCCCGTATGTGAATAGGTATGGGGTACATTGTACCCCTACCCTACCTCACCAAAAAAAGGAGTAAAGTGTTAAAAAAAACAAGAGGCAGTTTTTGACAAGACCTTTATTGTGTAAAATAGCTCTTCTTCTTTCTTCCTCGAAGTGTGTGCTCCAGAAGGAATATTAGAGGGACAGTGTCACTGATGCAGGCATTGTCTCTGCTCACCACCCTTATGGCCTCCTCAAATGGTGACAGGACAGTGCATGCATCCTTGATCAGTAGCCACTGACATGGTGAAAAGAAGCCAAGCTCCCCTGAGCCTGTCCTGCTGCCATGCACACAGAGGCACACATTGATGGCCCTCTGCTGTGCGTACAGCTGCTGCAGCATTGCCAATATTGAGTTCCACCTGGTGGGCATGTCACAAATGAGGCGGTTGTTGGGCAGGTTGAATTCCTGCTGAAAGTCAGCCAGCCGGGCACTAGCATTGTATGAACGCCGGAAATGAACACAGACTTTTCTGGCCTGCCTCAGGATATCTGGTAAGCCTGGGTACCTGGTCAAGAAACGCTGCACCACCAAATTCAAGACGTGTGCCAAGCATGGAACATGTGTCAAGTGTCCCTGTCAGAGGGCAAAGAGAAGGTTGGTTCCATTGTCGCATACAACCAACCACCTCTGAGCCTACACCCGCAGAGCTGACAGAATCTCTGCCCCAGTGTGGCTCCTGTCCTCAAGACAGACTAACTCATGCACCGCATGGCATCTTTTAGCCTGACTGCTTGCATAGCCCCTTGAACGCTTAGGGAGCACTGCAGGTTCAGAGGACAATTTTGCAGAAGAGGCCACAGAGGTAGAAGTCGAGAAGAGGGTGGAGGAGGCGGATGTGGCAAAATTACCACCAGCTTTTTGAAGGCGTGGTGGCGGAACTAGCTCCAACACTGAACCCTGTCCTGCATCCTTCCCAGCTGCCAGTAGAGTTACACAGTGTGCCGTGAAGGAAAGGTAACATCCCTGACCATGTCTGCTGGACCATGAGTCAGCGGTAATATGAACCCTGCTGCTGACCGCCCTGTCCAACAAGGCCAAAACATTGCCTTCCATATGACGGTAGAGAGCTGAAATAGCCTTACGTGAAAATACATTTCTTTTAGGAACCTGCCACTGTGGGACAGCACATTTCACAAATTCACGAAAGGGGGCAGAGGCTACCAGCTGAAAAGGCAGCAGTCGGAGTGCTAGCAATTTGGCCAAGCTAGCATTAAGACGCTGAGCATGTGGATGGCTGGGACAGTATTTTTTTTGTATGGTTCAGCAACTGGGGTAAGGATATTTGCCTGTTGAATTCACCTGGTGGTGTACTGCTAGCTGATTGGCTGCAAGTACTTGTGGCACGCATTGCTAGACCTTCATTCCTCTCAGTGCAGGTTTTGGAGAGGACTGGAGATATAGAAGGGGTTGAGATCCCAGATGAGGAGCAAGATAAAGTTCACCTTGTCTTCCGGTGTGGGTTTTTCAGGTACTGTTGCCAACGGACTGCATGGCTGGTTGTCATATGTCTTGTTAGGACAGTAGTGCCCAAGCGGCTGGAGTTCTGGCCGCACTTGACCCGATTCAGACAGATTGCAAATGGCAACGGTGGAATCTACTGCACAAGTGTTGAAAAATGCTCACTCCAAAGAACTTTTGAAAGTTTGCGGGGAGCCAGCAGCGCCCTGCACCTGTGGAGCTCTGTAGTCTGATGCAATTGGGTGGTTGACCTTATGCTGGCCGCTGGAGGACATCCTGCCTCATTGGAGTTGTGCCTCCTCCTCCTCCACACTTTCCTCCTCTCTTCTCTCAGGCACCCAGGTAGTCTGTGTCCTCATCACCCCCTCCCTCCTCGTCACTGGAGCAAACTTGGCAGTATGCTGCAACTGGGGGAACATGACTGCTAGTTTCTTGTGCTTCTGCAGCACCACCTGTCTCTAGGCTCACGCTACTCCCTTCCTCAACCTGGGAACCAACATCAGAGCCTTCAAATTGCTGCGCATCCTCCATCAGCATGTAACCAACACTATGGTTGAATAGTTCTGATGACTTCTCCATGCAGAAGATAAGGAAGATGAGGACGGCTTAGTTATCCACTCCACCAACTCTTCTGCATATTGTGGCTCAATAGCACGGCCAACAGCAGAAAAAAAGGACAAGTGTGACCCGCCTGCAGAGGATGCACCATGTCCGCCACCACCACTTTTCACTGAAGACACAGAGGCTGCTTGCACTCTTTTAGTGGCCTGGGAGTGTCTGCCTCTCCTTTGTGGCCTTCCTGGCATGATGGGGATTTCTTTTAACACTGCACTACACTGTATTATATACCGTACACCGCTGAATGCACTGATATATAGTGTACACTCAATACACTGTGTGCATATATAAACTAGAATGTATATATTTTAACCACTTGCTTACTGGGCACTTAAACCCCCCCACCTGCCCAGACCAATTTTAGGCATTCAGCTCTGTCGCATTTTGAATGACACTCGTGCAACGTTGTACCAAACAACATTTTTATCATTTTTTTCCCCACAAATAGAGCTTTCTTTTGGTGGTATTTGATCACCTTTTTGTGCTATAAACAAAGAGCAACGATTTTGAAAAAAGATCAATATTTTTTACTTTTTGCTATAATACAAATTCAAAATATATATATATATATATTCATCGGGTTTGGCCAATTTATATTCTTCTACATATTTTTGGTAAAAAAAATCGCAATCGGCATATATTGATTGGTTTGCGCAAAAGTTATCGCGTCTACAGACTATGGGAATTGATTTATGGTGTTTTTATTATTTATTTCTTTTTTTACTAGTAATGGCGGTGATCTGCGATTTTTATCGGGACTGCGATATTGGGGCGGACATGTCGGACATTTCTGACACTTTTTTGGGACCAATGACATTTATACAGCGATCAGAAATTTAAATATCCACCGATTACTGTATAAATGTCATTGGCAGGGAAGGAGTTAACACTAAGGGGGCAGTGAAGGGGTTAACTGTGTTCCCTGTATGTGTTCTAACTGTGTGGGGGCGGGGCTAGCCGAGACATAACAGATCTAACTGATCTGACAGGGGAGTGACAGGGATCAGTAGATCTGGCATGTCCCCTGTCACAGAACGGAGAACCGCCGTGTTTACATCGGCAGTTCCCCATTCTGCAGCTCTGGCAGGCGATCGTGGGTTTTGGGCAGACATTGAGTGTGCCCGACCTGCGGGCACGCCCATGGAGTGTGCGACGGCTGCGCGCGCGCCCCGCCTCTGTGAGTGCGCGCCAGGAGAGTGCACAGATGATGATGTCCCGGAAATTCAAATCCGCGCTGGAGCCGTACTTCGGCTATAGCGTGGATCTGAAGGGGTTAAGACACCACATCAAGTGTACTATATACCGTACGTACACCCCCGAATGCACTATATATAGTGTACACTCAATACACTGTGTGTATATATACTAGACTGTATATATTTTAATACACCGCGTCAACTGTACTATATACCGTAGGTACACCCCAGAATGCACTGATATATAGTGTACACTCAATACGCTGTGTATATATATATATATACTGGACTGTATATATTTTAAAACACCACATCAAGTAGTGTACTATATACCGTACACCCCCGAATGCACTGATCTATAGTGTATACTCAATACACTGTGTGTATATATACTAGACTGTATATATTTTAATACACCACGTCAAGTGTACTATATACCATACGTACACCACCGAATGCACTGATATATAGCGTACACTCAATACGCTGTGTGTGTATATATATATATATATACTAGACTGTATATATTTTAAGACACCACGTCAAGTGTACTATATACCGTACATACACCCACGAATGCACTGATATATAGTGAACACTCAATATGTTGTGTGTGTGTGTGGGTATATATATATATATATATATATATATATATATATACTAGATTGCATATATTTTAATACACCACGTCAAGTGTACTATATACTGTACGCACACCCCAAATGCACTATAATGCACTGATATATAGTGTACACTCAATACGCTGTGTGTGTGTATATATATATATATATATATATATATATATATATATATATATATTATACGGTAGATATATATTCTTGCACTGCCTGCACTAACTGAATGTATATAGATTGCCCTATCTATCTAATATATATTTTACCCTACACTATACTGACTGTATACAGATCACCCTATCTATCTATCTATCTATCTATCTATCTATCTATCTATCTATCTAGTATAGATTTCACTCTACACTAACTGACTGTATATAGATCGCCCTATCTATCTATCTATCTATCTATCTATCTATCTATCTATCTATCTATCTATCTAATATGTGTTTGTTTCACAGTAATCAGTGATGATCACTAATCTGTCACTACACTAGCTACACTGAACTACGTGCATGCCGCTACTAGCTAAGCTCACTGTCTATCTCTCTCTCTCACTATCCGCCGCAGTTACACACACTACATAGAGCTGCTGTACGAGCGGCTTTATATAGTGTGGGGCGTGGATTGAGGCAGTACCCTGCCTTTAGCCAATCATATCTCTCACAGCAGAGCGCTCCGTGATTGGCAAAAGCATGCAGGTCACAAACGCCCCATAATGTTCTAAGTTTGCCAAACAGGTGAACGGGCATTGTTCGAGTCGAACTTACGTTCGACTCAAGCAGCGAGTCCATCCCTAAAAAGGAGTAGTTAATTTGTTAACTTCCACCACTCCCTGTATTCTCCAACAACAACAATTGAGAAAGTACAATTCCTCCAATTGAGCTTAAACAATACCCAAGGGTTCACTGAGAAAAAGGTGATTTAATAATATTTACGGAAAATGAGGAGAAAAATAACACAGTATGACCCTATACAAAAACAGATGACCCAAAGGGTAAATTGGTACCACTCAATGGATTGTAATTTAAATGACAATGTTCTATAAATGCACAGATGAAATATAACCAAATAGCAGTTAAGTTACTGTTATATAATCACACTAGATAACTATACGTTTCTATTTAAATTCTCCTGTACTAGCTTATGGAGTTCTTAAGAGATGAAATAATACCAAGTAAATAGCCCTGAGTATATGACTGGGGAGAGGATGAGTAGATACATTTGCAGCAATCCTGTCTTGTAATGTTCAAGTAATCTTCTGCCAGCTATAAGAGTTAGGTACCTGAGAACACTGTGTCCTTCTAATCTTTGAGATGAGACACAAGAGAAGTTAAATTCCACTACACTAAATTGCCTTTCAGTGATCACTGAATTCTTGAATAAGCTGGTTACAAACGGTAATCCAGTGTATATAACTGTAATCCAAGAGGTAATAACAGGATGCTGAATAGACAGTATTAGTACTCTTATAGGTGGGCCCGAGTCTGCCCACCAATACCAAAGGACTGGATGTAGATAAACAATCCGGCACTCTGATGAGAATATTGGTAATGCTGGGACCGTTAGTTCACACCAACTGCTTGCTCCTGGGAGATAGACAACATCCACTGCACTCCTTGCAGTTCTCCTGGATCGACAGATGCGACTGCTGTGGTGGCTGCTGCAGATTCAATCCAGACTCAGATGGAGGTATGATGGCTCTGCTGGTCACTCACTGTCTTGCTGGAGAGCGGCAGCTAGCTGGATCACCTGCAGAGAATTCAGTCAGTTGAAATGCTGCAAGTAGGCAGCGGGCCTAGCTCTGGTTCTAACAGCACACAGGGTTCCTCGCTTATCAATCACGCCATCCCAAGAGACTGCTATAAGCTCCTCTTTTTTCTTAAATACGTTTCTTTCTCCTACAATGTATTGCACCTCCCAGAAGTCTTCAGCGCAGCACAGCCCTATGGGAAATGGAGTTCTTCATCCCATAGTCTGCTGTCTGTTTCTTCTCTTCCACACTACAATTCCCACAATGCTTCATCCTCATTGCAATTACAGTCCTGTTAAACAAACGGACACTAGAGGGAGTTCCCCATGTTAGGCAATGAGCACAACTGTCTGTATGCCAGAGGGATATTTCTGAACTCCTGGCTACATAAGGATTACACAAATTGGGTCATTGTGAGTGCATTTGTTTTTATATGGATGCAATATTGTTATCTATTGTTTAATAAAAATTTACTTTTTTAATGAATATTTCAGTATACCAGTGATTTGCACCCTAAAAACCCAATTCATTGCTCCCCACTGTCTTCTATACATTAAGGGATGTGGTGCTGTAGCTAATTGATGATTTATCCACATTAGTACCTATCCATATTACAATAGTATTGTCCCTTTAAGATTGGAATCTTTAGAAGCCTGTCAAGCTTTATAATATAGACACAAACACTTGGATGGCTGCCCCAAGCCTTTGGAAAGTGCTCAGTCAAGAAGTAAAGACGGAACAGAATCCACCCATCAGAATGCTGTGTATCAGTGATCTGCACTTACTGTTATATAATTCAACAAATCAGTAATAATGTATGATCGCCCTGTACTGTTTGTGTAGACGGGAGGCATATGGAGGGTGCATTAAAGTGAACTTGTCATACAGAATGAAGTTTAACAAATATGCAACCCTTCTGTTCACCATCACCGGCATCATAGAACCATCACTGTGACAAATGGAGCAGAAAGTTTCCCATTGATTTCCATATAAAGGGGTCCAGCCAGTATAAGATCAGTGAGGAATTGCCTAACCAAAATTTTCAACTAAACAAAATTAAGAAAAACAGAACACTGTCAAAACAAATGGGTGCAAAAGGAGCACAGCAGGTAACCCTTAAAGGGAAGGAACAGATTTCTGTTGGCGAAACAAAGTGTATCATGCTAAGTGTGTCATAGTTCCGCAGCGATTGGTGGCCATGGTGAAAGGTAAGTGTTCCTAAAGCAGTGGTTCTCAACTCCGGTCCTCGGGACCCCCCAACAGGCCAGGTTTGCAGGATAACTGAAATACATCACAGGTGATATCATTTGCTGCTCAGTGATTGCAGTGTTCTAGTCTGCATCTCCCCAAGGTAATACTTAAAATCTGGCCTGTTGGTGGGTCCACTGTCCTAAAGGATGGGGTTTATTATGATGCACCTTCCAGCATTATCTTTCTTTATGTTTATTGGCGATCAGTCATATGACATACTGTATTAGAGCTGCAAAATTACCAACTTCAACTTAGACAAATATAGCTCTACCCCTGTGAGGGCCGCTCAAAGATTCTGTACCCCACTGGTTACCTTGACCTTGCAAGTCCTCCGACACCTTTGACGCTCTGGGTTCTGACATTTCTGTTATAAATAAATAATTTAAAGGCCCACACACATGCAAAGTAAACCAGATAGATTTGTTTACTGGCAATTGAATGGCAGAGAATTCAGTAACAAAAAGTTTGTGACATGCAATAGATAAAAAAAATCCATAATATGAGTCCTCTGTTCTCCCATAAAGAGGAACGTTTGCTTCCATGGTTTAAGAGATAGGATCATTGATAGGATCATTCACTTTAAGGTTAGTGTAGGAACTCATTGGAAAATTGGGGTACTTTGAAGCAGTCAGTGGGCTTAAAGAGGAAGTAAACCCAGATGGGGTTTACTTCCTCTACATTCCCCTGCAAAGTAGATGCATAATGGGCTACTATGCATCACATAGTATCCCATTATGTGCCACTTACCTGCAAACGAAGTCTGCAACGTCCAGCGTTGTCCCCTGTGTTGGCAGCGTCCATCTTCTGCCCCTCTTCCTTCCGGGGCCACGATCTCCGGCTCTGTGACTGGCCGGAGTTGCCAGTCACGGTGTGATCACAGTGAAGACCTTTTCTTCACTGCGCGTGTGCCAAAATGACGTCGGCACATCTCCTACACTGCATATCTCCAGGTTTAGGAGATATGCAGGGCACCTATAGGTAAGCCTTATCATAGGCTTACCTGTGGGTTAAAGTGGTTGTCCCGAGTTGACAACCACTTTAAGCACTTTATGGCCATTTAGTGTGACCAAACCCCCATATTGTTGCATTTTTTGCTATATACGTTTAGATGCTTTTAAACAGCTTTGCAGATGTAAGTATCATGTGTGCGTTGTAATATGTACTTTTTTGGCTATTATGGTCTTACAGCAGCTCCATGTGTTTGTTAGGGTGTTCCCCCCAAATATATATTTTTTTGTATGTTGTGGTCCTGACCAGACCTTAATGCCACCGTACACACGATCCGAAAATCGGACGACAGATCGTCCATTTTTTTTTGCATGCTAATCTCAGATCGAATCGGAAGAATATACTAAAGTCAGGAATATTCTCGTACGACAGAATAAAAAAATCGGAAGTGATATAATGTGTTGTAGTGTATTTGTATTGCATTGTCGGACGACAACTGTACTGATTAAACGAAAATCGTACGATCGGGCACCATGCGATCAAAATTTTCATGCTTGTCCGATCGAATATTATCTGATGAACTGTCGTGATCGGCTCTCGTAAGCTGTGTACTAACGATCCGATTATCGTACGATCGCATCGTATGCGATATTTTTCGTCCGATTTTCGGATCGTGTGTACGGGCCATTTGGGCTCGCAAAGCCCATCCTCCCTCATTACTTCTAATCAGTGTCCACCTGATCCATGGGATGAGTCCTCTGGTCTCCCATAAAGAGGAGAGTTTTCTTCCATGGTTTAAGAGATAGGATCATTCACTCCAAGGTTGGTGTAGGAACCCACTTGAAAATTTTTGGTACATTGAAGCAGTCAGTGGGTTTAGCACTTCATGGCCATTTAGTGTGACCAAACCCCTTTATTGTTGCATTTTTTGCTATATATATATATATATATGTTTAGATGCTTTAAAAGAGCTTTGCAGGAGTAAGTGCTATGTGTGAGCTGTAATATTACTTTTTTATGCAATAAATAAGACACAGTCAATAAACTTGGTGGCGAAACCAATTAAAAAGTAGGCAATTAGAACAATTCAAAAAAGACACATATAATTAGCAGAATTTAACCCTGTAAAGAGTCCACGGCTACAGGCCAAAAGGGTAGAGAAGTGACTAGGCTTCCATCAAACCTCTCCCTTTAACCCCCTGACGCCACAGTCCCAGTAGTGTGCAAACTCTAAATGCACACTAAGCAAAACATTTGAAACTTCTTACACCTATTCTCTAACAAATAGAGACCTTAGTTACTGTATGGGCCTAGGCAGGCACCAAATGTTCTTATCCCTTGTGGGGGGAGGGGGGGGGGGGTAGATTCTGTAGTCCTTTGAAGAGGAAGGCTTGGTGGAAAGTTTGAATCTTCAGCTAGCTCTTTAAGCTAAACGTCCCAGCAAACCAGATGTACACTAGATTCTATCAGTGTGAATTAACCACTTGACCACTGGGCACTTAAACCCCCTTAACAACCAGACCAATTTTCAGCTTTCAGTCTCACACTTTGCATGACAATTACTCAGTCATGCAACACTGTACCCAAAAAAAATGTTGACCTTTTTTTCACACAAATAGAGCTTTCTTTTGGTGGTATTTGATCACCACTGGGTTTTATATTTGTTGCACTATAAATGAAAAAAGACCTAAAATGCTGTAAAAAAAGCATTTTTCTTTGTTTCTGTTATAAAATTTTGCAAATGAGTAATTTTTCTTCATACATTTTGGTCAAAATTTATACTGCTACATGTCTTTGGTTAAAATAACTAGTGTTGAGCGAACCCGGACTGTAACGTTCGGGTCCGTACCGAACTTTAGGGTGTCCGTGGCACGGACCCGGACCCGGACATTTCAAAAATCGTTCGGGTTCGGTCCGGGGTTCTGCTATTTTACTCCACGTGTTGAGAAGCTGCAGGGCAGCCAATCAACAAGCGTTTCACTGGTTTGCCCTTAGAAGCCATCACAGCCATGCCTACTAATGGCATGGCTGTGATTGGCCGGTGCATCATGTGACCCAGCCTCTTTATAAGCTGGAGTCACAGTGCTGCAGTCACATGCTCCTTGGGTTAGTGTAGGGAAAGGTAGCTGACGGCGTGAGGGACAGATTTTAGCCATTTTAAGACCTGATCCTGCATCCTGAGATAGATTACTTTACTACTGCTGTCTGTGCTGTTGCTCTGAGGACAGATAGCAGAAATTAGAGATTTCACATACCGCTGCTTTGAGTTGCAGATCAAGCTCTGCATAGAACAACGATCGCTACGATCGTGCTCTACGATCA
>BLSH010238282.1:246261-260648 GCA_018402905.1 Glandirana rugosa
GTTCACACGACAGACAGTTTCCTCTTTTAGTCCTCCACCTTGTACACACTGCCACTAATTTTAATTTCGACTGTGGGTCCTTCACACTGGGGGGGTGTCAGGCTGATGTCTCTCGCTGTGTCAGCTTTAATTTTAATCACCGTCACACATGTTCCACCTCCTGATTTTCTCCTTTGACAGACAGCACACTTGTCCAATGGACATGTGCTATCTCTCATAGGTAGGGGCCGGTCCGGGAGGCAGGACTTGTGTGATGGGGGCACCTGGTGATTCAAATTAAAGCTGACACAGTGGAGGACGGTGGCCTGACACACCCCCAGTGTGGACCGCCCCAGCCTCAGCGCCTGCCCAGGGTCAGGATCTCTGTGATGATCGCCTCTCCTCTCCTGTCTGATCCCCTGCACTGGTGAGGCTGCATTGCTGGGCACGCATGAGGCTGCATTCCTGGGTACAGATGAGGCTGCATTGCTGGGCACAGGTGAGGCTGCATTACTGGGCACACATGAGGCTGCATTCCTGGGCACAGGTGAGGCTGCATTGCTGGACACATATGAGATTGCATTTCTCGGTACAGGTGATGCTGCATTGCTGGGCACTGGTGAGGCTGCATTGCTGGGCACTGGTGAGGCTGTATAGATAGGCACTGGGGAGGCTGCATTGCTGGGCACTGGCGAAGCTGCATTGCTGTGCACTGGTGAGGCTGCATAGATGGGCATTGGTGAGGCTGCATTTCTGGGCATTGGTGAGGCTGCATTTCTGGGCACTGATGAGGCTGCATTGTATGGGCACTGGTGAGGCTGCATTGTTGGGAACTGCTGAGGCTTCATTACTGGGCACTGGTTAGGCTGCAAAAATGGGCACTAGTGAGGCTGCATGTCTGTGCACTGGTGAGGCTGCATTGCTGGGCATTGGTGAGGCTGCATTACTGGGCACTGGTGAGGCTGCATAGATGGGCACTGGTGAGGCTGCATTGCTGGGCACTGGTGAGGCTGCATTGCTGGGCATTGGTGAGGCTGCATTGCTGGGCACTGGTGAGGCTGCATAGATGGGGACAGCTGAGCTCTGCTATCACAGATCATGCATGCCCACGATGACTAGCTAACCACGACGTACGTTCATGACTGGGGTTATATGAGGGAATAAGGGGGAACTTGTACTAAACAATAAGACTTTGCTGTGCTTTCACAGCCTGCACTACATTTGGTCAGCACTAGAGGGAGACTCCACTCTAATCCAGCTGGCTGACCACACAAAGGCAGGTACAAATCTTACATACAATCTGGTGCACTCTAAGGGTTGGGGAGCAGTCTAGCAATTAGTACACACTTCTAGTGTTTCTCTAGCTATCCTACAAGCTAAAACCCTAGTGCTAATCATTCTTCCCACTGTCCACACCAGACACACAATAAGCAATAGCCTGCCACCACCCAACAGTTTGCCCGCAGACTGGTCTGCTGTGCCACCACACACACACACACACACTCTGGCAGATCCGTTAGCTCACAATCTGCATGCAATCTGCCCACACACAGAGCAATTACATACCGATTGGCACGTAGCTTAAACCGAGTATTTAGGCACTAAAATATAACAATCTCTCTAGAGATATGAGTCCTAGATCAGTACACAGAAGTCACTTATTAATCTTAACATTTAACATCCCAAAAGTGGACAGTGCATAAAATATATACAAAGAAAAAAGAAGTTACAAAAAATACAAAAAGATCAACAGACCATACAAACAATTGGCAATTTGCTATGAATATAAAAAGGAATAAAAACAGAAATAAACGTTACCGCAGCTTATCCCTGGACAGAAGTATGTCAAAGAATTTATGGAGACTCCCCAGTATAGAACTGACTTCGTGGAAGCACACCATCCATATCTCAGGCTCCCCAATATATTGAAATATGGATGTGGGCTGGACATTAGCCCCAGGCCAATCAACCCTGGGGGGAGTGTTCCCGTCCCAGCCCACAGGATGTTTCTTGTTCTGAAACGACCAGCGTCTAATTGGATCAGAACGGCACTGACCGCTCGGTTATCGTTAGGATGCTCAACACCAGCACGTCGGTCCGCTCATGACAGTGCCAAACACGGTCTACCTGCCGCAAACCCAGCGCCATCTAACGGTTTTGTGTGTTTTTCTAGGAATCAAAACAAGCTACAAATACAGATTGATATGTACTGGTAGCCCATGACGTGAACAACCAAAAGGAATTATTTTCATCTCTCTGCCGCTAATATTTCAGCTTTTATGAGAGATAAAATGTATTCTTTTGATACTAATCAAAGCTTGTAGACTCTCTGGGGCCTTCCCATGCCCCCTGCCAACACGTAGCCAACAAGGCTAGAACTTCTGCTTGAAGCTCCATGAAGGTGACAACTTATGTTTACCCTGCTGGGAGAATTTTTATTACCACCTACAGTATCTCAAAAAAGTGAGTACACCCCTCACATTTTTGTAAATAATTTATTATATCTTTTCATGTGACAACATTGAAGAAATGACACTTTGCTATAATGTAAAGTAGTGAGTGTACAGCTTGTATAACAGTTTAAATTTTCTGTATCCTCAAAACAACTCAACACAGCCATTAATCTTTAAACCGCTGGCAACAAAAGTGAGTACACCCCTAAGTGAAAATGTCCAAATTGGGCCCAAAGTGTCAATATTTTGTGTGGCCACCATTACTTTCCAGCACTTCCTTAACTCTCTTGGACCTGGCGCTCCTCCACCTTCCATTTAAGGATGCCCCACAGATGCTCAATAAGGTTTAGGTCTGGAGACATGCTTGGCCAGTCCATCACCTTTACCCTCAGCTTCTTTAAAAAGGCAGTGGTGTATTTGGGGTCGTTATCATGTAGGATTACTGCCCTGCGGCCCAGTCTCTGAAGGGAGGGGATCATGCTCTGCTTCAGTACATGTTGGCATTCATGGTTCTCTCAATGAACTGTAGCTCCCCAGTGCTGGCAGCACTAATGCAGCCCCAGACCATGACACTCACACCACCATGCTTGACTGTAGGCATGACACACTTGTCTTTGTACTCCTCACCTGGTTGCCGCCACACACACTTGACACCATCTGAACCAAATAAGTTTATCTTGGTCTCATCAGACCACAGGAAATGGTTCCAGTAATCCATGTCCTTAGTCTGTTTGTCTTCAGCAAACTGTTTGCTGGCTTTCTTGTGCATCATCTTTAGAAGAGGCTTCCATCTGGGATGACAGCCATGCAGACCAGTTTGATGCAGTGTGCGGCGTATGGTCTGAGCACGGACAGGCTCACCCCCACACCTTCAACCTCTGTAGCAATGCTGGCAGCCCTCATACATCTATTTCCCAAAGACAACCTCTGGATATGACGCTGAGCATATGCACTCAACTTCTTTTTGGTCGACCATGGTGAGGCCTGTTCTGAGTGGAACCTGTCCTGTTAAACCGCTATATGGTCTTGGCCACTGTGATGCAGCTGAGTTGCAGGGTCTTGGCTATCTTCTTATAGCCTAGCCCATCTTTATGTAGAGCAACATTTCTTTTTTTTCAGACCCTCAGAGAGTTCTTTGCCATGAGATGCCATGTTGAACTTCCAGTGACCAGTATGAGAGACTGAGAGCGATAACACCAAATTTAACATATCTGCTCCCCATTCACACCTGAGACCTTGCAACACTAATGAGTCGCATGACACTGGGGAGGGAAAATGGCTAATTGGGCCCAATTTGGACATTTTCACTTAGGGGTGTACTCACTTTTGTTGCTAGTGGCTTAGACATTAATGGCTGTGTTGAGTTATTTTGAGGGGACAGTAAATTTACACTGTTATACAAGCTGTACACTCACTACTTTACATTGCAGAAAAGTGTTATTTCTTCAGTGTTGTCACATGAAAAGATATAATAAAACCTTTACAAAAATGTGAGGGGTGTACTCACTTTTGTGAGATACTGTATGTCCTCTATATTGGGTTTTAATTTTAAATTAACTTAATGCAGTAATCACTGGTGACAATAGGTCATGTGATCTTGGTGTCCTGGGCTGGTTTCCTTTTGCGGCAAGATAGAGGTACTCTTTTAAGTTAAAATAAGACAGTATAACCATATAGTATCTTGTTGGGTCGTAGTCCATATACTGTATGGCATAGTTTCAATATACTACACTGTTCATTGCCAAATAGCCTGAAACAGCTAAATGGCTCTAGCAGTGCTCAAAATGTCAAGTCTTGAGCTACTAGCTAGGCCTTAAGAGTTACTCCCCACCAGTTGCCCCACCTAGCCCCTAACCTGCCCCGCTCCTTATTCCGCCCCTAAACATATCCTCATAAATCATCTCATGAAATGACACAGTTAAATGTTTTATGCAAAATGAAGTTACAAAAATAAATATTAACAACAACTTTAACAATATTAACATAAAGCATATTTCATTGATCTGACCGTGATAAATAAATAAGGATAAAATATGATTAGCTACTATAGGCACTGTACACATCATTACTACCTTGTATTGCCTAAATATTTTAATGTTATATTAAATATAGCATTAAAAAATTAAAACCAGCGGATGTCACTTTCACTGATTTAGAATGCAGAGAGATTTACAGCGGAGCACAGCACTGGACAGGGGAGCGGGAACGGCCAAAGTAACTTTTCCTATTAACAAGCTGATGATTGGTTACTAGGCAGAGTGTGCAACCAATCACCAGCTTGTTAATAGAAAAAGTAAACTTTGGCAGCTCCCGCCCAACCCCCACCTCATCTAGTTCTTTGCTGACTCCCGCTGTATGCCGGGCCTTGCTAAGAGAATGACAGGGGGCAGAGGCTGGGAGGAGAATTGGCTACCGTTCAACCCCGTCTGCCCGTAGCACCTCCAATGTGGCTCCATGCTTGCCCTCAGCTTATTTCCACTCGCCAAATGCGAGCAGGCGAGTGGAAATTTTGAGGGCTGGTTCTATATTAGACCATATTTGCTCTCTATATACATCAGTGGTTCTGGATGTCTTGTTGGGGTGTAAAGGAATGATTTGCATTACCCTGCCCCCTGCCCTGAAATTAAGTATATTTTCTAGAGTTGAGCGAACCCGAACTGTAAAGTTCGGGTTCGTACCGAACTTTGCGGTGTTCGGGACCCGAACCCGAATTTTTGAAAAAAAGTTTGGGTTCTGGTATTTTTTTCCCGCTTGTTGAATAGCTGCAGGGCAGCCAATCAATAAGCTTTCACTGGTTTGCCCTTAGAAGCCATCACAACCTTGCCTACTAATGGCATGGCTGTGATTGGCCAGTGCCTCTGTATGAGCTGGAATCACGTAGTGCCGCATGTCACATGCTCTCAGGCTAGTGTAGGGAGAGGATGCTGCTGGTGCTGTAAGGGACAGATTATTGTTATTTCCCTATCCCCATTTCTTTGTAGGGCACTTGTCCTACTCTTACCCCCACTTTTCTTCCTTTTGCAACCCCCTAGCACTTTCCAGGGCTTTTTTACATCCATTTTTGTGCCCAAAAGTTTGGGTCCCCATTGATTTCAATGGGGTTTGGGGTCCGGGGTCAAGTTCGGACCGAACCCGAACCCAAACTTTTCCACGTAAACCCGAACATCCAGGTGTCCGCTCAACTCTAAGATTTTTCTCTTATTTTTGGGATATGTGTTGGAATGAGACCTGTAGATACCCTTGATTATTGTGCTAAACTCAAAATAAATGTGTTAAATTGAACTCATTGCAATGCCACTTTAACCACTTTCTTACTGGGCACTTAAACCCCCCCCTCCTGCCCAGACCAATTTTCAGTTTTCAGCGCTGTCGCTCTTTGAATGACAATTGCGCGGTCATGCGACGTTGTACCCAAACAAAATTGGTGTCCTTTTTTTCCCACAAATAGAGCTTTCTTTTGGTGGTATTTGATCACCTCTGCGTCATTTCTGATTGCCGCTATAAACAAAAAAAGAGCGACAATTTTGAAAAAGAAAACAATATTTTTTACTTTTTGCTATAATAAATATCCAAAAATAAAAAATAAAAAACAAATTTATTCATCAGTTTAGGCCGATATATATTCTTCTACATATTTTTGGTAAAAAAAATCACAATCGGCGTTTATTGATTGGGTTGCGCAAAAGTTATAGCGCCTACAAACTATGGAGATTGATTTATGGCATTTTTATTATTATTATTTTTTTTTTACTGGTAATGGCGGCAATCTGCGATTTTTATCAGTACTGCGATATTGGGGCGGACATGTCGGACGTTTTTGACACTTTTTTGGGACCAATCACATTTATACAGCAATCAGAAATGTAAATATCCACTGATTACTATATAAATGTCATTGGCAGTGAAGGGGTTAACCTGCAGGGGGCAGTGAAGGGGTTAACTATGTTCCCTGGGCGTGTTCTAACTGTGGCGGGGTGGGGTTGACAGGGGCATGACAGATCTAACTGATCCCAGTGACAGGGATCAGTAGATCTGTCATGCCCCCCTCACAGAACGGGGAACCGCCATGTTTACATTGGCGGTTCCCCATTCCGGCTCTCTGGAAGGAGATCGCGGGTCTCCAGGGGACATCTATAGACGAACCAAATGGGAGGACGTCTATAGACGTCCTCCTGGCATTTTAGAGCCACACTGTAGCCGTCATTAGGCTATGGCGCGGATGCGAGGTGGTTAAGACTGGTCCTGCAGCGTCCCATACTCACCCTAACGTTGGTTCCTCAAGACTCACAGTTGAAGATTAATACTCGATGGCTCTGCGTTTAGGGGATCATGTGATGTTGAGTAGAAGTCACAGCATTTTCTCTTTTATATTTATTAACTCAAGACCTGGTGCTAAAAACCAGTCCTATTTATTTTTAGGCACTTAAGTAGCACTAAAATAGGATGTTTTGTACAAACAATCCATCCCGCCCAAGTTACTATCATGACTCATTTCATCTGTAATGTTTCATACCAAAGCCAAGACATTGTTTAATGGAAGAACACTATCTTCTCCGCTGTTCATGATTCATTGTCCTGTGTTTTATTTCATAGATAGCCGTTATGACCAAGGCTTGCATCTGCTAGAATATCGAAGCCTCGTTTACGTAGAGATGGTAAAATTTGGGTTAGCACAGTCACTGATTAAATATTTCCTTGTTGGACAAATCAGATTGTTAATCTCTGGCATCATTTCAATCTTCGCTCGTTTTGTTTGATGGGAGGAAATGACTAAGAGAGCCGTTACCACTGTCCAAATAAAATAACCTATAGTATTGGTCTGATTATTTTTTTCTAGTTTATATCTTTGCTGTGCTCTCTGTCCTTTAAAGTGGACTTGTCATCAAAGCCTCGTGAATTAGTAGGGCACATGATAACATCACAAATCACGCTATTACTGTGAGATAAAAAATGTAATCCTTCCGGGCCGTTGACATTATGCCTTGTGTTAATGCAACGCACTACCATGCTTTAACGGGTTCTGTGCTAAGGCAGCTTATTTATTTTGCATTCAAGGGAAATCAGCTCCCAGGGATCTCAGAACTTGGCACATGCATATTATATACATAGCATAGGAGCAGAAGTATATTCCACTGGCTGGAACTAAAGCTGGACATACATTATGTATATATGATTTTTTTTTTTTTGGAACAGAACACAGACTTTATATATGCCAACAAGAACCACACTCAAACCTGCATAAAAAAATTACAGCATTTTATTCAAGTTCACAATAAAAACAGCACAGTTTAAAAAAAAAAAAAAAAAAAAACACACAATTTCCGTAAGAGTATATAGAGAAAAAAGGGTGAAAAAGTCCTATAGATAGTTCAGAGCTTATCACTTTCAAGGATCCACGGACAACTCCACAAAAGGTCAACATGTTTCGCGGAACCCCCTGCTTCCTCAGGACCATGTCAATTTTATAGACAAATCTGTATCAAAAACTCAGACTATAATCAAGAGAGAGAAAAAAGAGGAAACAAAAATCACTATACAGTATACACTGTATAAGCAATTTCAAAATTATTTTTTTATATATATATAAAATATACATAAATCATAGCAACCACAACTACCTCCAGAGTAAGGGAAAGAAGAGACATTTGTATTCAGACCCCTTTACTCTGATACCCCTAACTAAAATCTAGTGGAACCAATTGCCTTCAGAGGTCACCTAATTAGTAAATAGAGACCACCTGTGCATAATTTAATCTCAGTATAAATACAGCTGTTCTGTGAAACCTTGGAGATTTGTTAGAGAACCTTAGTGAACAAACAGCACCATGAAGGCCAAGGAACACACCAGACAGGTCAGGGATAAAGTTGTGGAGAAGTTTAAAGCAGGGTTAGGTTATAAAAAAAATATCTCAAGCTTTGAACATCTCACATCTGTTCGATCCGTCATCTAAAAATGGAAAGAGTATGGCACAACTGCAACCCTACCAAGACATGGCCGTCCACCTAAATTGATAAGCCGGGCAAGGAGAGCATTAATCAGAGAAGCAGCAAAGAGGCCCATGGAAATTCTGGAGGAGCAGCAGAGATCCACAGCTCAGGTGGGAGAATCTGTCCACAGGATAACTATTAGTCGTGCACTCCACAAATCTGGTATTTATGGAAGAGTGGCAAGAAGAAAGCCATTGTTGAAAGAACGCCATAAGAAGTCTGATTGTAACATGACAAAATGTGGAAAATGTCCAGGGGTATGAATACTTTTTCAAGGCATTGTATATGTATGTATAGGTATTGGAAATAAAATATAATTTGTTAAAATGTTTTAATTTTAAGATCGCTCATTCAATTTTATAATCATTAGTGGTGTCAAGTCAATGTTGGTTTTTAAAGGTAGTGACAAGAAATTTCAAAGGAGTGCAATGGACATGTTTTCTCAATCAAATGTGTAACAGTATATGTTTTTTGTTCAGTAAAATCCATTCATTCCAAAATTGAATGTTAAGACTTTTTGAAGTACTTTTGAACAACATTTATCAAGTCATTAAATCTACTGAGAATTTTTGCATGAATTTTAGTACAATTGTTCATACAAATTTTCATTTGAACATCAACTAGTGTATGGCCAGCTTAAAGAGGTGTTTTTTCGTTTATTAAAGCCTCGTACACACGGAACGACGATTGTATACAACAGGTCATATGAACGACAGTTGTATGCGAAATCGATCGTTAGTACGCGCGATTAGAACAGCCGACATATGACGGTCGTACAAGGGAGTTGTATGAGCAGACTAGAAAACGTGGTCGTCCCAACAAGCTCTCATACGACCGTTGTATCGTGTGTACAGAGCAGTTGGTACAACAAGTTGTATTGTGCAAAACACGCATGCTCAGATCGTCGCAAATCGTATGTTGGATAATGTAACTTGCATACTGACTGCACTACACGATCGTACGACCACAGAAGAACGTTCAGGTGCATGTAATTAGCATCCGGCCGTTCCTGACTTCTGAGCATGCGTGTTTTGCACAATACAACTTGTTGTACCAACTGCTCTGTACACACGATACAACGGTCGTATGAGAGCTTGTTGGGACGACCACGTTTTCTAGTCTGCTCATACAACTCCCTTGTACGACCGTCATATGTCGGCTGTTCTAATCACGCGTACTAACGATCGATTTCGCATACAACTGTCGTTCATATGACCTGTTGTATACAATCGTCGTTCCGTGTGTACGAGGCTTTATTAAAAGTCAGCAGCTACACTTTTTGTTTTTTCTTAAACCTCGTACACACAGGACGACGACATTTTTAGCGCCAGCATTTCCAGGTTAAAAAATAGCAGAGAATTTTTTTTTAAACAAAACGCCTATTAACGCCGCTGGTCACTAACGTTCAATGCAAAACACAGACGAAATCGCATTTTTGATGACGATTTTTCCCTGACAACTGGCCCGACGTTATAGCTAATTTATTTAATATGCCTGTGTGTATGGGGCCTAATGCTAAAGTTCTACTTTTGGGTGGAACTCTGCTTTATAGTGATTGTAAAGTCTTTTTTTTTTTTTTTTTAAATAACAAACATGTCATACTTACCTCCGATGCACAGTTGGGTTTGTACAGAGCAGCCCGGATCCTCTTCTTCTCGGGTCAATCTTTGCTGCTCCTGGCCCCTCCCGCCTATTGAGTGCCCCCACAGCCAGCAGATTTCAATGGGGGCACCCATGCCGAGTCAGAGCTCCTTGTATCCATTAAGACATGGAGCCCCAACCTGGCCCCGCTCCCTCTCTCCCCTGATTGGCTGACTGACTTTGATTGACAACCACGGGAGCCAATGGCGCCACTGCTGAGTCTCAGCCAATCAGGAGGAGTGTGCCAGATGGCTTAGACATTCGTGGACATCGCTGGAGAGAGAAGGGGCTCAGGTAAGTAATTAGGGGGGTGCTGGGGGGCTGCTACACACAAAAGGTTTTTTATCTTAATGCATAGAATGCACCTTCTGCCTTTACAACTCCTCTAAGTGTTCATATTTTATGATATGACCTGGCTACAAGCATCAATAAGTGCATTCTGTTGGATACCTGAGCACATCCAAAACGCTTTAAAGGCCAGTTCCTCCTAATACACAATAATGAAAGCCCATAGCCTGCTTCCTGGTGTGTTTGTACTGAGATTAGTTGGGCTTCTTGTTGAGTTAGGCAAAATGGAGTGGAAAGGTAAAATATTAGGTTATAGATAGAGTTGAGCGAACACCTGGATGTTCGGGTTTGGCGGGATCGGCCGAACTTTCCGGAAACATTCGGGTTTGGTACTGAACGTTATCCGAACTTTACCCCAGACCCCGAACCCCATTGAAGTCAATGGGGACCCAAACTTTTTGGCACAAAAATGACTGTAAAAAAGTCCTGGAAAGTGCTAGAGGGCTGCAAAAGGAAGAAAAATTGGAGATGTTATTAGATCTGCAATCTGTCCCTCAAAGCAGTAGTAATCTCTACCTAGTCCAGTATCAGATCGTTCTGTAATGCAGGATGAGAGATCGTTCTGTAATCAGATCGTTCTGTAATGCAGGATGAGATGTTATAGATCTATAATCTGTCCCTCAAAGCAGTAGTAGTAATATCTACCTAGTTATTAGATCTGCAATCTGTCCCTCACAATCTGTCCCTCACAGCGCAGCAACCTCTCCCTACACTAACCTGAGAGCATGTGACATGCAGCACTGTGACTCCAGCCTCATATAGAGGCTGGGTCACATGATGCACTGGCCAATCACAGCCATGCCATTAGTAGGCATGGCAGTGATGGCTTCTAGGGAAAACCAGTGAAACGCTTGTTGATTGGCTGCCCTGCAGCTATTCAACATGCGTGATAAAATACCAGAACCCAGAACCCGAACATTTTTCTCAAACGTTCGGATTCGGGACACGGACACCGGAAAGTTCAGTACGAACCCGAACTTTATAGTTCGGGTTTGCTCAACTCTAGTTATAGATCAAAGAGTCATCTACCTGATTGGATAGGGGGAACATGATTTGGAGGGGCTTCAGGAAGAACTGAGGGGGATGAACATTTAAGTCTTCATTGGTGATCAGTACACGGAGAGGAAATGTTCCACCAACCCACCCTATCCTCTTAGATGGATTGAGTTTATGAAAGTGTAAGTGACCTGGGATTTTTTAGATCAGGATGTCTCTGCAGCTATTTTTGAGTAAATTGTTCAAGAGGCTGGGGGCCTAATATATGTACATGTCCCACAGAGACAGAGATTGTATTTTACAGCCTCAAAGACCTAAAACCTTATTCTAATTCAGAGTTGTATGGTTGATTTAAAGAAATTAATTTTGTATTTTCGTACATTTTTCAATTAATTTATTTTTTTATCTTTTCATTTCATAAATGTACTTTGCAAAAAGCGCAGGGGTGCAGAAGATGCACAAAATTAAGAAGGTCTGCCCATGAGCTGCATATATTCAGAGGCATTTTGAAATTGCTTCCAGTGGGACCATACAGATGTGTATTTCTATGGAGTATTAAGCGATACATGGATCCCACTAGATTCTATCCTATGCTTTCTCCCTCTCCTGGGGTTCCTTGTCTTATTTGCCTTTCTGGGGTGAACTCTTCCCTGATATCCTCACTTTCTTGATATAGGAAACATGTATTCTTCCACCTTGACTATTGTACCAAGTCTAGTAAATCATTCTGGGATGGTTGGGGCCTAAGTCATACTCCAGTACACTGGAATATACAGTTTGGCAGCAGTGGCAGCTGATGAAATATTAGGATGGGGGGTGCCAGACCCCGTCCATCATTTTGACCCCTCCCATTGCACCCATTGTGTCAGGAGTATACTGCCCAGCATCACCAGATAGGGTATACAGCTTCGCCAGATATAGGGTATACAGCTTCACCAGATATAGGGTATACAGCATCGCCAGATATAGGGTATACAGCACCACCAGGTAGGTTATATACAGCATCACCAGATAGGGTATATACAGCATCGCCAGATAGGAGTATACATCATCGCTAGATATAAGGTATACAGCATCGCCAGATATTGCCATGCTATGTATGAATCTATCCATTTAGCATAGATGGGGGTGGCGAATATAGAAGGGGCAGTGCCCGTGCACCCTTAATAGACGGGCCGTGCCTGTTTGGCAGTATTTACCATGTGTGTCGCCAAAGATTTAAAGAAAGGTCTCCTGCATAGGGAGGAGTTGTGTAAAAGATACTGTAAAAGCCGGGGAGAATTTTGTAATTTGTAATAAAAGGTTAATTGAACTCCAATTTCTGTGTGGTCTAATTATTTGTGGGGAGGTAATGGTAGGAATAAAGATGACCTAGCAGTGTAACAGTAGGTTAATTGGGGACATCTTTTCTACCTTACCTTACCTCACAACCCAGCATGACCTTCAACTTCCACCGCTGTTGGTTTCTAATTGGCCTAACCTTTAGATTCTCACGTTATTCTTATTGCCAATCTTGACTTGTCTTTTTGTGTGACTTTATCTGCTCTGTTTGGTATCGGTCAGTGTCTTGGAAATTTTAAAGATAGGTGACTCCTATACTTATATTGAACAGTTATTATTTATATGGAACCGTAGATCAATATGTGGATAGGAGTTGCCTGTTTGCTTATTGACCCTGTTTGGGCTCACAACTTTAATTACTACCCATCCATCTCTACCCTAATTACTGGCTATCCGCTACTCAGCCTTGATGTTTCACTTTATTACACCACCTGCATCTCACAAACCAACCTGCCAAATATGTGGACTTTAAGTTGAGTTTTGTTGAGGGTCCCACAAATGTGGAAGTAACCTAAGAGTTCCATCATAACTTTCAGAGGCTCCATTTTGATAAATGGTCACTTAGCATACCGAGAAGGACTTGCAATTACTTCTATCCAACAAAATCCAACTGATTTGGTTGAATACTGGTTTGTGCAAAATGATTCCCTCAACTTTTCCTTTGATCAACTGCAAACAGGATAATTGTTATCTTGGTAAGTAAAAGAAGATTGTGATGGTTTCAGGGCTGACGGACTGCCCTGGATTCAGTTGTGTAATCTGGACTTTAACATCTATTACTTAGGACAGAGCGAATTCCTGCTGCTTGCCAAGGCACTGTAGGCAAACATTGTTACACAGCAGGATGGAACATTAGGGAAATCCCAGGAATTGTTTTCTCTTCAGCAAACAATGTCATTAATAGACAGCCAACAGTGAAGTGTAATGTCTTTCCATTTACCTTTCCACTGACCTACATAAGGGATCCCATCACATACTTCTGATACCAAGATAGGGAGTTTATTGTTTCACTAATATTTTATGTTACCTAGTTTTCACTTAAACAATTCCAAATAATATTGAATTATTCATAGTTACCGTATATACTCGTGTATAAGTCGACCCGTGTATAAGTCGACCCCCCTACTTTTGCCCAAAAAATATGGGAAAACTTATTGACTTACGTATAAGCCTAAGTGGGAAATGCAGCAGCCACTGGTAAATTTCAAAGATAAAAATAGATGCCAAAAAAAAATTACCAATGAGGCATCAGTAGGTTGTATGTACCAAAAAGACATTACGTTATTTTTTTTAATGACAGGTCCTCTTTAGAAGAGATTTGGGGTCTAAAAGACCCCAAATCCGTCTAGGGACCCTAACATAGGAAGTGGCCATGTAATTGGGAGTGTGTGTGTGTGTGTATGTACAACTGTTTATTTTTTACAGTACAGTATACTTACTTCCTATGTATTGAATAAGGCTGCTGTGTTCTTCACATAAAAAAAAACACAGTTTTGTCATTTGAATATCTGACCATATTAACCCTTTTTGTTCACACAATAAGGGTTAATATGGTTAGTTAATCGAATTGCCAAACTGTTTTCTTTTCCTTTACAATTACATAAGCAGGACACGGCAGCCTTATTCCATTCATAGGAGATG
>BLSH010238282.1:289877-304470 GCA_018402905.1 Glandirana rugosa
AACTGAAACATTCACAAGTAGTCCGTTTACTGAACAATACAGTTTTTTCCGGTTCCTTTTGAGGTTCTTTTTAAGGTTCGAGATGAATGGCTGGTCGGACGTTGGTTGGTTTAACTGGACAGGAATAGGGACGTGTGTAAACGTTTACGTACACATTCGATGTCCGGGACATAGAGACTTTTATAGGCTTAATTACTTTTTGGGACAAATTGTTTAAAAAGACTTATAAGTATTTAAGCTTTTAAGTATTTAAGCAATTAAGTTTTTAAGACTTAAGCTTTTAGGTTTTTGGACTTTTAGACTTTATTGTTAAATGATTATTATTGAATGAAGATCGGCGGCGGGTGCCGACATCGCTGGACTCCAGGACAGGTAAGTGTCCTAATATTAAGAGTCAGCAGCTACTGTATGTGTAGCTGCTGACTTTTAATTTTTTTTTTAGCCCTCGGACCTCCTCTTTAAGTTATTATTAGTAAATTGTTATTTCAGATTTTCAGGTTTTTGGATTTTCGAATTCAGAATTTTTGAATTAACGAATTTATGAATTTTCGAATTTATGAATATTCAGAAAAATTTGTTAAACAGGGTTTTTCATTAATTCGGATATTTTCAGAGATACAGGGCCTGTAGCTTACACATGCATTTGCAAATGTGTGCAGGGATAAGGACAGGTCAATTTGGTTGGTTGCAGGCTGGTCGGTAAGTAGAGCTTGGAATTTTTCTTGGAGTTTTCCTTGGCCTTTTTTGACATAACAAGTCATTTGCCTGATGAACACTTACAAAGTCAACACAGCATGACAAATTATCAGCCCCTGATATTTACTGATAGTTGTAAAAATCAGAGATTTTTGCAAACTGTCTGTAAATTTACTGGCAGTTGGCAGCCCTGCATGCAGACTAGGTAATGCCCACATGTGATGTTGATATAACTGATATCCAATGACTGAACAGTGGCGGCCCATCCATAAGGGGGACAGGGGCGCTGCCCCCCTAATCCATGTACCCAGCCCCTAATCTACTTGCAGGGTGCCACACGCATGGATTCCAATGGGGTTTTCTTTTCTTTTACGCACGTGATTAGAGCCTGAGGTTCTAATTGGCTTCGAAAAAGGGTGGGCTTGGGGCGCAGAGCACTGTGCCCTGAGCCCATCCACTTGTATGACACTAGCGAATTAATATTCGCTATTGTCTTCCTGATTCTCCTCCCGGCCAATCAGGAAGTGGGTCCTGAGATCAATCGCGTCTCAGGACACACTTCCTGTTTGACCTGGAGGAGAAGCAGTGGACAGCCATTGCTCGGCTGAGCTAATACAACCACCAAGACGGTCAGGACTCTTGGGAATGCCCTGCATCCATAACCGTGACTCACCATACTCTGCTTTCCTTCGCCGCTATCCCATCCATCTCCTGGGGGATGGTTGGTCACTGAACTCTCATCCGTCTCCCGCGTAGGGTTGCCACCTTTTCTTCAAGCTAAACCCGAACGCTTTCGTGGTGTACGGCAATTTTATGTATAAACTATACATATATTTTGCTATTAAATAACATTTCTAATAATATGAAGAGTCCCCTTTACATCAGAGTCCACATAGTTTCCATTTTACATCTGAATCGGCAGAGTTCCCTTTTTACATCTGAATCGGCAGAGTTCCCTTACACTGTAAAGGAGAACTCTGCAGACTCTGATGTAAGGGATGGTCTGAGAACCCTAATTTAAGGGGGAACACTGAGAACTCTGATGTACGGAGAGGTCTCTGATGTAAGGGGAAACACTGTGGCTTCTGGTGCAAAAGGGAACTCTGATGCAAGGAGTGCTCTGAGAACCCTGATTTACCTTAGCGTGCTCACTCAGAGGCAGGAGAGAGAAGGGGGAAACTTCAGTCACAGACAGGGATGGATGATGGATGGATGGTGAGCTCACTCACCTTGACTGGCTTTGGGCAGTGTGAAAGAGAATGTAACAGACACTCTTGACTTACACAACTGCAGCCAGTAACCCTGCTAGGAAGAAATAGTCCGGTCTGAACAATGTGTCCGGGTTTGAGGTTGTCTGAAACCCGGACGCATGATTCCAAACCCAAACTGTCCAGGTGAATCCCGGACAGGTGGCAACCCTACTCCTGCAGAGGGGGGAGGTGGATGGTATTGGTTTGCCCCCCAAAATATTGAGCACCAGCCGCCACTGTGACTCAAAGAGGTGTGTCAGGAGCAGTCGAGCTCGGGAAGAAAGCCTTGATGATATTGGACATCCTCCAGACTTGCTGTATCTTCTAATGCACACTGTGAGAAGATCAGAGTGTGCAGAGACATCAGAGTAAGTCATTTCAGTATAGGAGATGAGTCTGTACAACAAGTCTGAAGGGAAGGCTGAAGTTCCCCTTTAATGCCCCAACCTTACTGAACAAACTCACTCTGCAGCCAAGTTTGTGGTAAGTTTTTACGAGTCGGGAAGTCTATTGGAAGACAATTGTTCTTCTTTCCATTTTGCTGAAAGTGATTGTGCAGCTGAAAGAAAGCAGCTTCCAGACACAATAAGAGTCCCAGGGAGAAATCAACGAAATGTAAGCTGACTGTATGTACAGCATTGTGTCTGTATCCTCCCAGACCCCCGGGACCCGAGATACACCAATAACATCCATTTCTTATCTCCCCCTTTTATTTCTCTTACACTTTAATACATATATTTGCCTCATTCCCCTTCTTCACTCCCGGGAGATGAAAGGGAGACCGGAGGAAGTGAGAAGCAAGCTCAATAAGCTGATCCAGTATCAGCATCTCATTTTTTAGAATTCAATCACTGGCACAAATGGCATTCACGTTCAGATCCTGCCGTCTTCTATTCTGCTATCTCATCATGGATACACAGAGTGGCCATAGTGCCCCCCTCTTAGGTTAACCACTTCAGCCCCGGAAGGATTTCCCACATTAGGACCAGAGCACTTTTTGCGTTTCGCCACTGCGTCGCTTTAACTGACAATTGCGCGGTCGTGCGACGTTGTACCCAAACGAAATGTGCGCCCTATTTTTCCCACGAATAGAGCTTTCTTTTGGTGGTATTTGATCCCCTCTGTGTCACTTCTGATCACCGCTATAAACAAATAAAGAGCGACAATATTGCAAAAAAAAAAACATATCTTACTTTTTGCTAAAATACAAATCCAAAAAAATAAAAATAAAAAAAATAATTTATTCAATGGTTTTGGCCGATTTATATTGTTCCTCATATTTGTGGTAAAAAAATCGTAATCGGCGTTTATTAATTGGTTTGCGCAAAAGTTGCCGCGTTTACAAACCATGAGAATTAATTTCTGCCATTTTTCTTTTTTTACTAGTAATGGCGGCGATCTGCGATTTTTATCAGGACTGTGATATTGTAGCAGACATGTCAGACATTTTTGACACTTTTTTGGGACCAATTACATTTATACAGCGATCAGAAATTTAAATATCCACTGATTACTGTACAAATGGCATTGGCAGTGAAGGAGTTAACCTACAGGGGGTGATCTAGGGGGTAACTGTGTTCCCTAGGGGTGTTCTAACTGTGAGGGGGCTGGGCTGCCAGCGGCACCAGAGATCTAACTGAACCCAGTGACAGGGATCAGTAGATCTCTGACATGCCGCCTGACAGAGCGGGAAACCGCCATGATTACATCGGCAGTTCCCCGTTCTGGCTCTGTCACAGGGCATCGCGAGTCACCGGCGGACATCAAGTCCACCCGCCCCGCTCAGGTAGCGTGCAGCGGGCATGAGCACGCGCCAGCGGCGGCGTGTGCTTGCCCCCTAGCCGCCGTGCACTAAAGTGATGACTATAAGCTGCGATTTGCTGGACCGAGCCACGCTGTCGCCACTTATAGTCGTACGGTGGTCGACAAGTGGTTAACTCAGGCAGCAGAGTTTGACAGGTGGCATTGTCTGTTAAACTCGCCCATTGGGATCAATGGGGCTGCACCGCAGCCGGGAACCAAAAGATTGGCTTGTAGTTGCGGCACAATCCCACAATGCAATATTGCAAAAAAAAAAACACACAAAAAAAAGGCAACAGTAGTTCCTCCAAAAAGGCTGGCAGCATTTGTTGTACCAAGCTTTGAAAAGCAATCGCTTTAGGCTCGGTTCACACTGCGACCTGAAAGTTGCGCAGCTTACAGTGCGACTTTGCCTGGTGATTTGCTGGTGACTTGAGTACTGCTTTGATGTGACAGTGCAAGTATGCAGAGATAACAGAATACAGGAAGATGCCATGGGCAAGCTTCCTGTAATGTTGGATCCAAACCACATCCATATAGATATGGCCCCTAACAACGTCATTGATGATGAATCGCATACAGTACCTTGAAAAAGTATTCATACCTTTGAAATTTTCCACATTTTGTCATGTTACAGCCAAAAATGTAAATGTGTTGTATCGGGATTGTATGTGATGACCAACACAAAGTGGCACCTAATTGTGAAGTGGAAGGAAAATGATAAATGGATTTAAATTTTTTTAAACAAATGAATCTGTGAAAAGTGTGGCGTGCATTTGTATTCAGCCCCTTTACTCTGATACCCCTAACTAAAATCCAGTGGAACCAATTGCCTTCAGAAGTCACCTAATTAGTAAATAGAATCCACCTGTGTGTAATTTAATCTCCGTATTAATGCAGCTGTTCTGTGAAGCCCTTAGAGGTTTGTTAGAGAACCTTAATGAACAAACAGAATCATGAAGGCCAAAGAACACACCAGACAGGTCAGGGGTAAAGTTGTGGAGAAGTTTAAAGCTGGATTAGGTTATAAAAAATATCCCAAGCTTTGAACATCTCACGGAGCTCTGTTCAATCCATCATCCCAAAATGGAAAGAGTATGGCACAACTGCAAACCTACCAAGACATGGCCGTCCACCTAAGCTGACCGGCCGGGCAAGGAGAGCATTCATCAGAGAAGCAGCCAAGAGGCCCATGGTAACTCTGGAGGAGCTGCAGAGATCCACAGCTCAGGTGGGAGAATCTGTCCACAGGACAACTATTAAGCCCCATACACACTATACAATTTTCTGTAGACGTTGGTCTTCAGATTTACCAAAATCATGTAATGTAAGGACCTGCCTGATTGCATGCAAATTGAAACTCTTAAGATTTGACCTCATATCATATGGTTTTGGTAAATCTGAGGACAAAAGTCTACAGAAAATTGTATAGTGTGTATGGGGCTTAAGTCGTGCACTCCATAAAACTGGCGTCTATGGAAGAATGGCAAGAAGAAAGACATTGTTTAAAGAAAGCCATGAGAAGTCCTGTTTGCAGTTTGCGAGAAGCCATGTGGGGGACACAGCAAACATGTGGAAGAAGGCGCTTTTGTCAGATGAGACCAAAATGTATCTTTTTGGCCTAAAAGCAAAACGCTATATGTGGCGGAAAACTAACACTGCACATCACCCTGAACACACCATCCCCACCGTGAAACATGGTGGTGGCAGCATCTTGTTGCGGGGATGCTTTTTTTCAGCAGGGACAGGGAAGCTGGTCAGAGTTGATGGGAAGATGGAGCCAAATACAGGGCAATCTTAGAAGAAAACCTGTTAGACTCTGCAAAAGACTTGAGACTGGGGTGGGGGTTCACCTTCCAGGAGGACAACGACCCTAAACATCCAGCCAGAGCTACAATGGAATGATTTAGATCAAAGCATATTCATGTGTTAGAATGGCTCAGTCAAAGTCCAGACCTAAATCCAATAGAGAATCTGTGGCAAGACTTGAAAATTGCTGTTCACAGACGCTCTCCATCCAATCTGACAGAACTTGAGCTATTTTGCAAAGAAGAATGGAAAAAATGTCCTCTCTAGATGTGCAAAGCTGGTAGAGACTTCCCCAAAAAGACTTGCAGTTGTAATTGCAAAGAAAGGTGGTTCTACAAAGTATTGACTAAGGGGGGCTGAATACAAATGCACCCCACACTTTTCACATGTTTATTTGTAAAAACTTTTGAAAACCATTTATCATTTTCCTTCCACTTCACAATTATGTGCCACTTTGTGTTGGTCTATCACAGTGGTCCTCAACTCCATTCCTCAGGACCCACCAACAGGCCAGATTTTAAGTATTACCTTGGGGAGATGCAGACTAGAACACTGCAATCACCAAGCAGCAAATGATATCACCTGTGATGTATTTCAGTTATCCTGCAAACCTGGCCTGTTGGGGGGTCCCGAGGACCGGAGTTAAGAACCACTGGTCTATCACATAAAATCCCAATAAAATACAATTACATTTTTGGTTGTAACATGACAAAATGTGGAAAATTTCAAAGGGTACGAATACATTTTCAAGGCACTGTCGGGTGGCACCGTGACGTATGACATCTTTGCGCATCTGACCTGGCGGCCATTTTGTTGGTTGGAAACATTGGAGTTTTTCTACAGAAGTGTTTTTTTTAATCTACATGGATCTCTCGGAGAAACACATCGGAGGTTTGAAAGCGTGGCGTTTAAAAAGGAGTTTGGTGAATCATCTTCACCAAGGAGCTGTATGATCAAGCTAAATTCTAAACTGCCTTTTTGACCTTCCCTCTGTGGGGGTCAATACACGATGGTAAGTGGCTGTGTGATCGGGTGAGGGTGACGGTTTCTCCTTTGATACACTCTGCTGTTTTCAATGCATTTCCATCTTTAGAGCACCGATGGGACATTTTAAAAAACTTTGTTGTGGACAATTTGTAGTCTTTGAACTGTCTGTTAAATTTTAAATAAGACATTTTAGCACTGCACTTTTGGATTTATATAGATGAGAATCCAAATTGGAGGCAACTTCCATTAAAGTCTATGGGCACAAGTCGGATAGAAGTCACCTTGAAGTAGTACAGGAATCTTTTCTAAAGTTGGAGAGACTTCAGTAGTTCTAATTAAGATAGCTGTCATTGACTAACATGGGATTTCACATGTCATGCGACTTGGGGTCTCACAAATCGGATCCCAAGTCACGGCAGTGTGAGTAATAATGGTGAAACTGATAGAAACGCAATGTCAGATAGTCCTTTTTTCTTTCTACTGCTGCTGCATTTACACAGCAACTCCCGGCTGTAATTTTGACAGCCGGAAATTGCTGAGTAGTGCCAAGGGGAGCAGCAGTCGAGCAGAAGGACAGGATGCCCTGAAGCTGCTGACTTTTAGGAAACAGGTACATGCTTCCCCCTAGTTACAAACACCCGACTTACAAGCGGAGGGAGACAACAGGAAGTGATAGGAAATCTCCCTCTAGGAAGGGAAATTCACAACTGTATGAATTATTATGGGAAAAAGATGTCTCCACTGAAGCTTTATCACCAAAGTTTGTTTCCACAGCAATGCAAAATTTTCAAAATCCAATTATCATTGGGACAGGACGTGAGGTGAAATCTTCTGAACAGAAACATAGACAGCAAAACAAACATTACAGGGGTGTTACCCCTTCCCTATGCTATCCAAAAATATATAGTTTTTTGGCTGAAGCTACACTTATAAAATGTACCTGTTCCGAATTACAAACAAATTCAACTTAAGAACAAACCTACAGACCCCATCTTCTTTGTAAACCGTGGACTGCCTGTATTTACCAGTCCAGGAGTCCAATTTCACTCGGGCCAGTTTTTTGCGGTCTTCGGATCCATGGCATCGCCATGTCAACTGTGGGCACCAGCTGTGACTTCCTGCTGTTTTACAGCTGGCTCCCCACTGCGCACACACACGATCGAGCTGCATTTTCAAACTGGTATTGCAGTCCACAGGGACATGTGATGTGCACCAGCAGACTGCAGGTGGGGGGGGGCATTTCTTGCCCATGCGCGGGTGAAGTTCCATGGGCAAGAAATGCAGAGGTGAGAGTGGGTACCTGTCAGAAAATGGTACTCACTCCCAGAACAAGAAACTTTCAAAAATGGTGAAGGATCAGTGGAACTGTCAGTTTTAAACATTTGTCACTAGGAACAGGTGTCCCCAAAGGATAATTACCTCTCACTTCCTGTTCACTAAGGGTAGTAGATTTAGTGAGTCTAACTCTCCCTTTCCTCTAAAGCCTGATCTCCATTTGGATAGCACTTCAGAGGATACTGACAGGTGGTGAGGAAGCAATGTGGCGCCACCTCACTACCCATTTTAACCCATTTATGATGACAAACGCACAGCAAGGGGATGAATTGCACATGGTTGTTGGGCTTTTGCAGCATTTACCCATTTTCTTGAGTGTATAGTGTTGCTACATGTTGGTTAAACTCTGCCGCAGGCATGAAGCATCATGACCATGGCATGTAAACACCCCTGTCCACTGTTTATTGTAATTTAAGGCTGCATTCACATCCCAGCGTCTTGAATTGGGGAAAATTTGCCATGATTCTGCCCGCGATTTCACAACGCCCAGAAATTAATGACAAATTGCAGAATGCACATTTGAGATGGCATTCATTTGAATGGCACCTAAAATCTCTGCGGTTGTTCCATAATCATTGCACGATAAATCACACTGCAAACGAGGAAAACCATATCGTGTGAAGCTTGTCGCCCCAAAAAAAGTCCAGGTGCTTCTTTTGGGCAACATGCTTCATGCAATGCAGTTTGCTGAGATTGCAGAGCGATTTAGGTGCCATTTAAATGAATGGCATCTCAATCTCAAACCTATGTTCTGCGATTTGTCATTGACACCTGGGTGTTTTGAAATTGCGGGCAGAATTGCAGCATGTCTGCCCGCGATTCAAAACGCTGGTGTGAATGCAGTCTAAGGGGTGTGGATAGTGGGTGGCAAAAATGCAGCTCAACCACACATTTAGGCTTCACTGCATGTCTAAATGTAGCCTAAGGCTTCGTTCACACATAACGGTCGCGATTCTTGGCATAATGTGATTTGTGATGCCATTATTTCTTAACAGCACCCTAAACGTAGTGCAAGTTTGCTGCGATTGCTGCACGACAAATTGCATTGCGATTGCTTGGCGCATGAAACCCAAAAGAAGTCCCGAAAACTTCTTCCAGGTGACATGCATCACGCAATTTTGTTTACGCGATTGCAACAAAATCGTGGCAAAATCGCACTGAGTTTAAGAGATAATGGCATTGAAGTGCATCCCACATTTTGCCACGATTCTGGAATTCAAATCGCCTGTGGGTGAATGGAGCCTAAGCGTGAATCCCCTAATGGGGACACAGACAGCAATAAAAAGCTGACAAAGGAACGCCCAGAGCTAGGAGGAACACATAAAGTGCAAGGCTGGCATGGCGGGGTGGAAGAGGAACCAGACTACCAAGAGTTAATGTGCCAAGGAGATAGGTGATAGTTTCTTACTTACGTGATTGGTGAGTAGACTAGGGTTGCCACCTCATCCCTTTAAACCCGAACACATATGAATTACATAGGCTCTAAGTCTAATTTAATGCAGATAAGGCATTAAGTGAGTTTAATTACCACCTTAATCAGCCACAAAACCTATGTAATTAATATGTGTTCGGGTTTAAAGGGATGAGGTGGCAACCCTAGAGTAGATGGGACGATGGGGAGGAGCGTAGGAGAAAAAGACTGGTGGAAGGAGTGGTACCATAAAAGTCAACGTTGGGAGGTCATCAGATGAACCTCCCGCCCTCCCTCCCTGAGATAGGGTAAGTTGGTTTTTAGGGTGTAGGCATGGAGATGGCTGTTGGGACCCCTTGGATGGGGTTAAACAAATCTGTCGGTGGGATACAAGTTGGGAACCATTGTTGGTATGGTGTCTTCTGGTTGGGTGTGGTCCACTAAGAGGGACCAGGTAGTCATAGACCTGTAAGGTCTGTGGGGCAAGTTAATGTCCCCGAGTCTGTGTTCTTGCGGCTGGTGCCATCTAGCTCTGGTTTATGTTACTGTTATAATTGTCATTTATTAATTATGTTGTTTAATAAAAGGCTGGATGGCCAATTTAACTCCAACTCTAGTCATGTGTTTTAATGGGAATGGGAGTTGGAGGTATAGGGGGCTATGTAGTAAGTAGCAGGATGGCTACCTCTGAGCTACCCTAGTCAAGGGTCTAACCCTTCTCACTCAAACGAATAAAAAAATATAACTATGAATGCACTGTCATATTATACATTATAAATTAAAATAATTCTCCCAAATAATAAACCGTTTGATCCGTCGCACTTCCATTATCATATTTAAACTTTCAATTCATTTTTAGTCTAAGTAAAGGTAAATAATGATGTTTTTTGGTGTTGTCACACAGGACATTGTCTATGGGGGAAGATGGGAATCAGAAAACAAAGACATAAACTAGTGAAGTGATACGAAGACAAGGAAATCATAAGACATTTCTCAGTTAAAGGTCGAAGGGACTTGCTAATCTGCAGGAATGATCTGTAATGTTGATGATATCTTCACTGGCGGGGAAGCGGCTGGCGTGCTGGGTGAACTACATTATACAAAGAATAAACTCTACCGGGTTCTCTATAGAAACTGCACCATCATTATAATAGCTTCTATCTTTTCAGTGGAAATGGAATACATAATCCCATACTTACCAGACATAAAACTCTCTGCATTTTATATCTTTATCGGTCAGCGTCAAAGGCATTCACATTCTGTGTTTAAAGCCCAACCCCAGGCTTTTTTTTAACCACTTACAAGCCAGTAAAATAAGGACGGCAGCCCATGCGGTTACAGCGGCATACCTTTACAACGCTCCCTTCTGCCGGGTTCAGGAAACACGAGCCCCCGCCGACTCCCGATGTGTCCAATCACAATTTTATCAGCAAGTTTCAGCCAATGATTCTTGGCTGAGACCTGCTGATTGGCTGTATCCAAGCACAGCCCAGAGCCCTGTGTTGAGAATTACACAGGACTCTTTACAGAGGAAATAATATGGGGTTGATTTACTAAAGTCAAATTCTCTATGCACTTTGCAAAGTGCAGTTGCTTTAGATCTTAGTAAACGAGCGGAAGCTCTGCTGACTTCCATCATCCAATCATGTGCAAGCAAAAATCCAGGTTTTTTTTTGTTCGTTTGGGGGTTTCTATGTAGGGTTTCCATCTCATCCCTTTAAAACCGAACACCTATTAGTTCTGTGGCTGATTAAGGTGGAAATTAAACTCACTTGGTGCCTTATCTGCATTAAATTGTAATTAATATGTGTTCGGGTTTAAAGGGATGAGGTGGTAACCTAGTTCTGAGTAATTTTCTAGCAAAAAAATGATGATTTTTACATGTAGGAGAGAAGTGTCAGAATTGGCCTGGGTGACAAGGGGTTGATTACCATAAGTAAGTAATATACAAATAATTATTATATATTGTTTTTAACCAGTTCCCCACCGCCTACCATGAATATTCACAGCGGCAGTGTGGATGATGTGCGCGAATCACCGTAAAAAGATGGCGATCTGCGAATGGCCGCTAGGGGGCGCACGCGCCCGCCGCACTCCCGAGGAATGTGCCCACGGCTCGGGCGGACCCGATGTCCGCCGGCGAGCCGCGATGAGCGGCCACAGGCAAAGAACGGGGAACCGCCGATGTAAACACGGCGGTTCCCCATTCTGACAGTGTGGGCATGGGTGATCTACTGATCCCTGTCACTGGGATCAGTTAGATCTCTCATGCCTATGGTAGCCCAACCCCCACCCACAGTTAGAACACACCCATGGAACACAGTTAACCCCTTCACTAAACCCTGCAGGTTAACCCCTTCACTACCAATGTAATTTACACAGTAATCAGTGGACATTTAAATTTCTGATCGCTGTATAAATGTCAATGGTCCCAAAAAAGTGTCAAAAATGTCCGACATGTCCCCCCCAATATCGCAGTACCGCTAAAAATCGCAGATCGCTGCCATTACTAGTAAAAAATTAAAAAGATAAAAACCCCAGAAATTAATTCTCACCATCCGTAAACGCTGCCACTTTTGCACAAACCAATCAATGAACGCCGATTGGGATTTTTTTTTATCACAAATATGAGGAAGAATATAAATCGGCCAAAACCTGTGAAAAAAATTGTTTTTTGATATCTTTTTTTTTGGATTTGTATTTTAGCAAAAAGTAAGAAATTTGTTTTTTTTTGCAAAATGGTCGCTTTTCTTTTGTTTATAGCGGTGATCAGAAATTACGCAGAGGGGATCAAATACCACCAAAAGAAATCTCTATTTGTGGGAAAAAAAGGACGCAAATTTAGTTTGGGTATAACGTCGCATGACCGTGCAATTGTCAGTTAAAATGACGCAGTGCCGAATCGCAAAAAGTGCTCTGGTCCTACACTGGGAAATTCTTCCAGGGTGAAGTGGTTAAGGTAATTTACTATATTTTCAAAAACTGTACTCAAGCAGGTGGCTTAATGGACAAATTACTGAAGTTTGAAGTTATAACTTCCTACCAGTAATTTCACAGTAAATCGATAAATAATAAATGATTATCTTATAACATATAGCATAATAATATATGCTTTAGCTTGTATTCTCAGAAGCAGCAGATTCTGATTCTCCCTCTTAACTGCGTGAGAAAAACATGGGATTATGGGTAAATCATACACTTACACCCATGTATTTCCTTGTACTTAAGAGGGCTGGGCTGGAAGGGAGCATTTGTCTTTTAGACACGCCCTCTTCTATGACACTGCAGTGAGAGAACAGCCTCCACTGGAGCATTTTTATTGGACAGATTGGGCCAATGGTGCTTTATTATTGGTTCAAGGCTCAAAGCTGTCCATTGTGCTCAGTGCCTCTGACAAGAAGTGAGGAGAGGCACTGTGATCTCATCCTCTCAGTCTGCTGCAAACTGCCAGCTTCTATTTAAACTGGCCGCTCTGTATGTAGCTTCTGATAGGCTGCGCAAGGAGCCCCGTATCTCTGGAACTATAGATGATAGAAGCCCCAATTTTTGACCAGTGGTGGGGTATGGCTTTAGCTACCTATGCCCCAAATCTCTGTGACCCCAGGTCGTCGAGCTATGACTCTCGAAGTCTAACTTTTTCTTTTTTTTTAATTAATTCATTTTTTTATATTTTCATGGCAAGTGAGGCTCTGTCTCACCTGCCTCCCCTGACTGCGCGTCCCTGCTGTACATAGCTTCCTGAACAGCAGCACCCTGCCTTAGACCAGATGCATATGTAAAGTGCTGCGTAAATTGACGGCGCTATAGAAGTACCTGAAAATAAATAAATAATGCAAGAAGTGCAAATAAATAATGCAAATTTCAAAATGTTTTGATCTATGGATGTCAGTCTGGAGTAGGGTTGCCACCTTTTCTTCAAGTCAAACCCGAACACTTTCGTGGAAAACAGCAAATTTTTTTTATAGCTTAAACGATACATATATTTTGCTATTAAATAGATTATTTAATCATATAAAGTTAATCAGAAGATTCCCCCTTTACATCAGAGTCCACGGAGTTCCCCTTTTATATCTGAATCCCCAGAGTTCCCCTTTTACATCTGAATCTGCAGAGTTTCCCCTTTACACCTGAATCTGAAGAGTTCTCTTACACTGTAAGGGGGGCTCTACGGACTCTGATGTAAGGGAAAACTTTGGGGACTCTAACATAGGGGATGCTCTGGGAATCTTGATGTAAGGGGCAACACTGAGAACTCTGATGTATGGAGAGGAGACTGATGTAAGGGGAAACACTGCAGCCTCTGGTGTAAAGGGAAGCTCTGATGTAAGGGGTGCTTTGAGAACCCTGAATTACCTTACTGTATTCACTCAGAGGCAGGAGAGAGAAGGGGGGACTTCAGTCAAAGACAGGGAGGGATGGCTCACTCACTCACCCCTTGACAGTCAGCACTTCTCATCCAGATGTATCTGCGGATCCTGGGCTTCAAATTTCCCACCCCCACTTTCTTTTTCTGAGTTATAGCTAATTGGGCATACACATTGGGGTAGGGGGCTGGGGTAACAATCTTGGGGGCTGGGGTAACTGTTAGTGGCGGCTTTGGGCAGTGTGAAAGAGATTGTAACAGACACTCTCTGCTTAGACTACTGCAGCTAGAAACCCTGCTGGGAAGCCATAGTCCAGTCTGAATAATGTGTCCGGGTTTCAGGTGCTCTGAAACCCGAACGCATGATTCAAAACCCGAACTGTCCGGGTGAATCCTGGACAGGTGGCAACCCTAGTCTGGAGGCTGCTCCAACACAGGTTGAATTTGCAAGCAGACTGCCCTAAGTAATGCCCACACGCAGTGGCGGCTGGTGTGGGAGGGGCGCTGGGGCGCCGCCTCCCCGCCGGCAAAAGACGAGAAAAAAAAAAAAGTCAATCCCGCCCACCTACAGGTGGCGCCGGTACATTGACTTTCTTTTTTTTTTTTTCTTTTCGGCTCCTTGGCTGTCACATGACAGCCAAGTAGTGAGCCTATTGGCCGGCCATTCAAGCCTATGCATGTGCGCTTCTTCCTGCGGCCATGCATAGGCTGATTGGCTGCCCTGAGCCTCCGCTCAGGGTGATTGGATGAGCGGCCGGGGGCGGGTCACTGTGGCAGCGGAGGTGACTTCCGCTCCCACAGAGACCATGACCGCCCGGGGACGACGAAGGGGGGACAGCCGCTTTCCGTGTGCCGAACTCTGCAGACCCAGCGCGCTCTCACATGCCGAACTCTGCAACAAGAATCCTGCCTGCCTGGGTAAGTGCGGGGGGGGGGGGGGGC
>BLSH010238282.1:311039-353404 GCA_018402905.1 Glandirana rugosa
TCCGCCTTGACTATACTACGTGATTACCTGTGACTAAACAACGTGACTACCTGTGACTATACGACTTGACTACCTGCGACTATCCGACGTGACTACCCGTGACTATCCATAACGACTCCTCCGTGACTACCCGTGTCTATACGACGTAACTACCCGTGACTACCCGAGACTACTCATCCGTGACTACTCCACCGTGACTATCTGACACAAGCCCCCCCCGGTCCCTCGCCCACGCCGCCGAAGCTAACGGCGGCCGGTGGGCGCTACGGGGGGGCCTCGCTTACTCGCCTCCAGGCACATACATTTGTGCCTGGAGTCCGTGTTTACATACACGGACCTCCGCTCATTCGCTCCGGGGGGGCATCGCGGGTGGCCGGCGGCAATCGAAGCCGCCGCACCCGCTCCCTGGCCCCCCCCGAACACAGTCTATCAGTGCCACCTCATCAGTGCCTACTCATCAGAGCCCATCAGTGCCCATCAATGCAGCATATCTGTGCCCATCAGTGCCTCCTCAGCAATACCTATCAGTGCCCATCAGTGCAGCCTATCAGCGTCCATCAGTTCAGCATATCAGTGTCCATCAGTGCAACAAATCAGTGTCCATTAGTGCATCATATCAGTTCCGCCTATCAGTGGCCATCGGTGCCGCCTATCAGTGCCACATATCAGTGGCCATCAGTGCCGCTACCAGTGCCACCTCTCAGTGGCTATCAGTGCAACCTCATCAGTGCCCATCAGTGCCACCTCATTAGTGCCGACTGATCGGTACCCATCAGTGCAGCATATCAGTGTCCATCAGTGCCTCCTCATAAATGCCCATCAGTACAGCCTATCAGTGCCCATCAGTGCAGCATATCAGTGTCCATCAGTGCAACAAATCAGTGTTCATCAGTGCAACAAATCAGTGTCCATCAGTGTAGCATATCAGTTCCACCTATCAGTGCCCATCAGTGCTGCCTATCAGTGCCCCCTATCAGTGGCCACCAGTGCCGCCTACCAGTGCCACCTATCAGTGGTCATCAGTGCAGCCTCATTAGTGCCCATCAGTGCCACCTCATTAGTGCCGACTGATCGGTACCCATCAGTGCAACAAATTAGTGTTCATCAGTGCAACAAATCAGTGTCCATCAGTGCAGCATATCAGTGTCCATCATTGCAGCATATCAGTGCCCATCAGTGCCGCCTATCAGTGCCGCATATCAGTGGCCATCAGGGCCACCTACAAGTGCCACCTATCAGTGGCCATCAGTGCAGCCTCATCAGTGCCCATCAGTGCCACCTCATTAGTGCCGACTGATCAGTACCCATCAGTGCAGCATATCAGTGTCCATCAGTGCCTCCTCATAAATGCCCATCAGTACAGCCTATCAGCGTCCATCAGTGCAGCATATCAGTGTCCATCATTGCAGCATATTAGTGCTGCCTATTAGTGCCCATCAGTGCTGCCTATCAGTGCCGCCTGTCAGTGGTCATCAGTGTCGCATATCAGTGGAGCCTCATCAGTGCCGCCAATCAGTGCCCATCAGTGCCGCCTACCAGTGCCCATCAGTGCTGCCTTATCAGTGCCAACTGACAGAGCCCATCAGTGCCACCTATCAGTGCCCATCAGTACCGCCTCATCAGTCCCGACTGATCAGTGCAGCCTATCAGTGCAGCATATTAGTGCCGCCTATCAGTGCTCATCAGTGCTGCATATCAGTGCTGCATATCAGTGCAGCCTCTTCAGTGCTGCCTCATCAGTGCCGACTGATCAGTGCCCATCAGTGCCGACTGATCAGTGCAGCATATCAGTGTCCATAAATGCAGCATATCTGTGCCCATCAGTGTTCATTAGTGCAGCCTCATCAGCACACATGAGTGAAGGAGAAAAATTACTTATTTACAACAAAAAACTTTTTTTTTCAAAATGTTCGTTCTTTTTTTGTTTGTTTCACAAAAAACTACAAACCCCAATGGCGATTAAATATCACCAAAAGAAAGCTCTATCTTCTCAAAAAATGATAAAAATTTAATTTGGGTACAGTGTTGCAATTGGACTGGGCAGGAATGGTGGGAGGTGAGTGTCCGGTATTGAAGTGGTGAATTGGGTCACCGCTGTTGGCTGAGCCAAACGTGTCGTAAATGCTTCATGAATAGAGTTGACAGTTCGGGTTCGTACCGAACTTTGCGGTGTTCGGGACTCGAACCCGAACTTTTGAAAAAAAGTTTGGGTTCGGGTTCTGGGTTTTGGTATTTTTTTCCCGCTTGTTGAATAGCTGCAAGGCAGCCAATCAACAAGCGTTTCACTGGTTTGCTCTTAGAAGCCATCACAGCCGTGCCTACTAATGGCATGGCTGTGATTGGCCAGTCCATCATGTGACCCAGCCTCTATATGGGGCTGGAGTCACGTAGTGCTGCATGTCACATGCTCTCAGGCTAGTGTAGGGAGAGGATGCTGCTGGTGCTGTAAGGGACAGATTATTGTTATTTCCCTATCCCCATTTCTTTGTAGGGCACTTGCCCTACTCTTACCCCCACTTTTCTTCCTTTTGCAGCCCTCTAGCACTTTCCAGGACTTTTTTACAGACATTTTTGTGCCCAAAAGTTTGGGTCCCCATTGATTTCAATGGGGTCCGGGGTCAAGTTCGGACCGAACCCAAACCCGAACTTTTCCATGAAAACCCAAACATCCAGGTGTCCGCTCAACTCTATTCATGAATTTGGCGCAGCACATTGGCAAGTGGGGTTAACGTCAGAAAAGTGGCGCAGCAGCTTTATTGAATTCCCCGCATTGCATATTATCAGCATTGAGCAAACTGCTGCGTTGGTTCTCTCATGGTTTACCAGGAACCCGGCTATCTGTAATAAGTAATATGTGTGTAAGGTCATCACACTGACAGCTGCTGCTCCACCCGGGGATGGAAGTCACATTGACTGCGAACGTGTCCCAGGCTGGCTGCCCGTGCACTCGGCGCGATTATGTCACAAGGAGGGCGGAGCTGGAATTCCTGGTAATCAATGAACTTCAATGACATGTGTAAAAATAGTAGTAAGTACAGGGGCCTCTTTCACGCAGCATGATACACAGCAATTTTGCAAAGATTTGTGCTTATGCGGGCAGAAATGAGGATTTGTAGTTTAACCCCTTAAAGTGGTAATACAACAAAAATGTCATATATTGCAGCTTACCAATTAGATGTGGTGGCTGCATTAGTTTTCCTTTGTTGTTTTTTTCCCTTCTGTTTTCACCTGGTGATCTGGCCAGTAACACACCTCCTGTACTAGAGTGCCTCCACTCTGGATTAAGGAGCACAGTGGGCACCTTTGGACAGCAGCACTGTCAGTCTGTGGGAGAGGGGAGTGTTAGTGCCCATTCACACGGGGGTGACTTGCGCTCCGACTTGAGTCACCCCAAGTCGCTCGACATTTGAAATCCCATTGAAATGAATGGAAGTCGTCTTAATGTACACTACTGAAGTCGGTGTGACTTCAGAAAAGGTTCCTGTGCTACTTGAAGGCGACTTCTATCTGACTTGTTCCCATAGGATTCAATAGAAGTCGCCTCCAAGTCGGATCCCCATCTACATGGAAGCGACTTTACAGTATAAAGAATAGAATTTATTTTTAGGCAACCCCCTCCTTCCCTTCTCTGATTGGTCAAGGCAAAGTCGCCTGGCAAAAGTCCTGTTGTAAAGTCGCCTCAAGTCCCTGAAGTTGCGCTGAAAGTTGCGCTTAAATTGCCTAGCAAAGTTGCGCCGAAGTTGGGTCACCCCTGTGTGAATGCAGCCTTAGATAGACGAGCAGAATTAGTCGCTTGCTGACCCAGCACAGTACATTTACTGCGGCAGGTCGGCTCGTGCAGGCACTAACACATACGTGTATGCTGCGGCTTTCTCCTGGGTCCGCGCACACGTGCGAGCGCGGATTTGGAAGACTGTGCTGTCATTTGCTGCAGCACAGGCTGATCAGCGGGTCCCGGCCAATGATTTATGTCCAGGACCCACTGATCGGCTCAGCAAATGACAGAAGAGAGCTCTGTGTTGGTAAACAACACAGGGCTCTCTTCATACAATGGCGATGCGCCGCTTTTATCTCCCTGCAAAGCATTGCTTAGTGAAACATCACATGGTAACTTCACTAAACATTGTTAGGCACAGATTTAATCACCCTAGATGTTAACCTCTTCCCAGCCAGTGTCATTAGCAGTGGCAGCTGGTGCTATATTTTTGTTTGGGGGGGGGCTGCAAACAATCCACCTGCCACCCCCCAGTCGGTCCGTTCAGCCGCGCACGCCCTACACTTACCCCATCTAGGTCACGGCCAGCGCTTCCCCCGGGGAGCAGGTGGCGGCTTCACCCAGCGACTCCTCTTCCTCTACCTCTTCTCCTCCAATACAAGTGCTTCTCCTCTCGGCCAATCGGGTCTCACACAAGTGGGTGGGCTTGGGGTGCCGTGCTCTGAGCCCCAAGCTCACCTTTTTTTGAAGCCAATTAGAGCCTCAGGCTCTAATCATGTGCTTAAAAAAAAACGCATTAGAAACCACGTGTCCGGTGCCCTGCATGTAGATTAGGGGCCAGTCGCATGGATTAGGTGGGCGGTGCCACTGCGTCCCATATCCACAGGTGGCCACTGGTCATTAGTACAGTGACAGTGCATAGTATTGTCACTGGCCACTGTATTAATGGCTCTGGTGATGTCAGTAGCAGTTAGTCAGTTCCCCCCCAGCATCAGTTAGTGTCAGATTGCCCACCACACTTTTGTAGTCCCACTATAATCACTACCATTAGTAGTATAAAAAAAATGAATAAAATTCCAATAGACAGTAAAACCTCGGATTGCGGGTAACACAGTTAACGAGCGTTTCGTAATACGAGCAGCTTTTTAAAAAAAATTCTGACTCGGTTTGCGAGCGCTGTCTCACATAACAAGCAGATTTAAGCCTCTGTGCATGCAATATCGCATGTGGCCAGAGGTGCGGGGGGTGCTGGTGAGCCTTGGGGACGCCCGGAAGCATTCGGAATTACTTGAAAATACCGAAAGTGTAAACAGTTCCCTATCATTTCTGAATGTTTCCAGCCATTTCCGAGCCTCACCAGTGCCACCACACCTCTGGCCACATACGGTATTGCATACACCAGGTGTCCCCGTACCTCTGGCCACATACAGTACTGCATGGACAAGCAGTCACTGTGAAACGAATTATCAGATTCTCCATTGTTTCCTATGGGGAAACTTGCTTTGATATACAAGTGATTTGGATTACAAGCATTCTCCTGGAACGGATTATGCTCGCAATCCAAGGTTCCACTGTATACTGTATACCATAGTTTGTAGACGCTATAACTTTCACGCAAACCAATCAATATACACTTATTAGGATTTTTTTTATCAAAGATATGTAGCAGAATACATTTTGGCCAAAATTTATGAAGACGTTATTTAATTTATTTATTTTTTACTGGATATGTTTTATAGCATGGCGAGTTTATGACGTCATCACGCACTACCTGCCGATAGGGAATGGCTTTCTGCCTATGCAAGCCATCAGCCTGCTGGGATATCCTTGTGCACATTGATTGGAGACATTTGGATTATGGTAAACACATGAAAATATTTATATTTTTTTTGTAATTATTTTATTGTATATGTTTTATAGCAGAAAGTAAAATATATTGTTTTTTTTTTGTTTTTTTTTGGGGGGGGGGGGGGGTCAGTCTTTTTTCATTTATATGATAAAGAATAAAAAAACACCCGGTGGTGATGGATATGTTTTATAGCAGTTGGGGTTTTTTTTTTATATATTTTGTGTCTTTTTTTTGGTTTCCAGCTCAAAACTTTAAAAAACACAGTGGTAATTAAATACCCCCAAAAAAGCTTTTTGTGTTAGAAAAAAAATATATATAAATTTAATTTACACACAGCATTGCAAGACGCCAGTTAAAGTAGTGCGGTGCCGAACACCAAAAATCATGAAGGGGGTAAAATCTTCTGGAGCACAAGTGGTTAAATACACTAACAAATTAAAGCCAAATGCCAGCCAACACTTTATAATAAGTTTTTTTTTTTCCTTTTGGGATAAAGGTTTTACATAATTATATAAAAGCTGATCATTGTAAGCACCCCTGCCAATGTTAAATGGTTTGTCTCATCCTTGTAACTGATACATTTTGCTTGATAGCTTGTTCTTTTATAAAACAACACAACAGACTTACTGGCTGGATCACCAGATGAAAATAAAAGAAAGAAAGCCTAAAAAAGAAAACCAATGCAGCCATCACATCTAAGGATTGGTAGGCTGCAATATAATAATTGTTTGATTTTGGGTTTAATACTGATCTAGAGCTGTGCAGGAGATGGAGATGTATACTGCTTGGGATTTTATTTGACAGTGACTTCCTATCCCGACTGTGACAGTCACACATGGTAAGTTATTGGGACAGATTGATTGGTGAGATCTGCCTTACATCTTGCCATGTAGAGAGCCTCCTACCGGAACAGCTGGAGCTTCACCTGACTTCAAATGAAGAATTGTAATGCAAAGTGTTCATTAGAAGATACAGGGAATACAAACTGAATACATACATTATATTACCAAAAGTATTGGGCCGCCTGCCCGGTCTTAGTCCGTAGGGTTCAATATTGAGTTGGCCCACCCTTTGCAGCTATAACAGCTTCAACTCTTCTAGGAGGGCTGTCCACAAGGTTTAGGAGTGTCTATGGGAATGTTTGACCATTCTTCCAGAAGCGCATTTGTGAGGTCAGGCACTGATGCTGGATGAGAAGGCCTGTCTCGCAGTCTCTGCTATAATTCATCCCAAAGGTGTTCTGTTGGGTTGAGGTCAGGACTCTGTGCAGGCCAGTCAAGTTATTTCACCCCAAACTCATCCATGTCTTTATGGACCTTGCTTTGTACACTGGTAGACAGGTATGCTGGAACAGGAAGGGGCCATCCCCAAACTCTTCCCTCAAAGTTGGGAGCATGAAATTGTCCAAAATGTCTTGGTATGCTGACGCCTTAAGAGTTCCCTTCACTGGAACTAAGGGACCAAGCCCAACCCCTGAAAAACAAAGCCACACCATAACCCCCCCTCCACCAAATGATTTGGAAGGGTGGCCCAATACTTTTGCCAATATAGTGTGGATGAGCGAGTTTTGGGTGGAGGAACTTGACTGGCCTGCCAGTGTTAAGTGGTTTGTCTCATCCATATAAACTGATGCATTCTGCTGGAGAGATTGTCATTCTGAAAAATAACAGACATGCTTACTAGATCACCAGATTAAAATAGAATTAAGCCTAAAAAAAGGAAACACATGCAGCCATCACATCTAATAGTTGGTAAGCTGCAATTAATAAATGTTTGCTATTGGGTTCAATGCTTCTTTAACCCTAGGTTCACATCTCTGTGGCTGCGGTTGATGCGTTTTTTTTTTGGAGCGTTTTGCGTTTTTTAACCGGCGTCTTTGATGGGTTTTTGCATGCAGTTTTCATGCATTTTGCTAATTTTTTTCTCTATTTAACAAACTGTGAATAGCTGGCTGTTAAGGAGCGGGCCGGGAAGCCAGCCACCGCATTCTTAATCTGAATGCAAAAAAAAGAATTGCAGCAAGTAAAAAAAAAAAAAAAAAATCGGGGAAAATACAGCGGGGGAAGGGGGGGCCCTTCAATCCATACCAGACCCTTCAGGTCCCTTTTTTTTTTGTAAATGGCTTGGGGTTCCCCTCAAAATCCATATCAGACCCGAAGGGCCTAGTATGGATTGGGTTGGACCCCATGTCGGTTTTTACAGATTTTTTTTATTGCTGGCAATTCTTCTTTTTACATTCAGCTGTCAGCAGTGAACCCCACAGACAGCTGATGACTCATTGGTTGTTAAGGACATTGCAGCTTGCTCCCCGGCCCGCTCCTCAAAGTGATACTAAATTCTTGGGGTTTTTTTGGTTAAAAATAGCAAACATGTTATACTTATCTGCTCTGTGTAACGGTTTTGTACCCTTCAGGTCTGGTATGGATTTTGAGGGAACACTACTCCTAATGTTTTTTTTTAAATGGCTTGGGGTTCCCCTAAAATCCATATCAGACCCGAAGGGCCTAGTATGGATTGAGGGGGGCGGACCCCACATCATTTTTTTACAGATTTTTTCTATTTCCGGCAATTCCTTTTTTCCATTCAACTGTCAGGGAGGAACCCCGCTGACAGCTGATGACTCATTGGTTGTTAAGGACGTCGCGGCCCACTCCCTAGCCCGCTCCTTAAAGTGATACTAAAGTCTTGGGGGTTTTTTGGTTAAAAATAACAAACATGTTATACTTACCTGCTCTGTGTAATGGTTATGTACAGTGCAGCCCCGATCCTCCTCTTCTGACAGCTGATGACTCATCTGTTGTTAAGGAAGTGGTGGCCGGCTCCCCCCTTTAAGTGATACTAAAGTCTTGGGGTTTTTTTGGTAAAAAATAACAAACATGTTATACTTACCTGCTCTGCGTAATGGTTATGTACAGTGCAGCCCAGATCCTCCTCTTCTGACAGCTGATGACTCATCTGTTGTTAAGGAAGCGGCAGCCGGCTCCCCCCTTTAAGTGATACTAAAGTCTTGGGGTTTTTTTGGTTAAAAATAACAAACATGTTATACATACCCACTCTGTGTAATAGTTATGTACTGTGCAGCCCCGATCCTCCTCTTCTGACAGCTGATGATTCACCGGTTGTTAAGGACGTGGCGGTCGGCTTCCTAGCCCGCTCCTTAACAACCAGCTATACACAGTTTGTTATGGAGAAAAAAAAAAGCAAAGAGCATGTAAAAACACATCAAAAAAGTTTGAAGTCTATTACACGCAAAATGCAATCTGCTGCGGAAAAAAAATTCCCTGAACAAAAACGCACCAGCTGAAAAACGCATAGATGTGAATGTGTACTATAGAGGAAACCATGTTAAATGGACTGTAGTGCGTTTCTGCAAAATGCACTAAAAAACACATAGCTGTGAACCCAGGGTTGATATAAAGATATAAAGGACTACTGACTGCTTATTTACTAAAATTCTGCACCTCCAAAGCAACGCTTCAAGTACTAAAGATGGCGCCTGCGCTAAAATACCCCAAATTATGTATAGTTGTTTAATGACATTTTAAAATGTCAGACTTTCCACAGTCATAGGGAGTTGACCTATGAGAATTATTTGATAACTTTAACCGACTGAAATTCTGCGTACAGAGGAGCCTCTGGGGCCGTTTTCAGGAAGATGATAAAGCGCTGTTGTAACCACAATGAGTTGCACCTTTCACACTCACAGAACAGGGCCCCAATTCTGGAGAAAGGGAGAAAACAGCAAAAAGGGAATGCTGACTCAGCATTAAAAAAAAAAGAAAAAAAAAAAGAAAAGAAAAAAGCAAAAGCCCTGTACCTTCCTGGGGAAAGAGAAATCCATTGCAGCTTATTAAGGAGTCAGAGAGCGCGGCTGCAGTCAGCAGGTTTTCTTTGATATTATAGATTTCTCCCTGACCCTTTGTAATTAAAGTAGATTTAAACCCGATGACTAAAACCTCCTAGAAGCTTGAACATGTTAATGTCATTTCAGAAGTTGCATTCGATCTTTTTAATTCTGCAGCTTTCATTAGAAGAATGATCCTAATGAGGAGACAGGAAGTCATCGGCACTCCCATCAAATGCGTATCGCATGTTTTATTGTGACGGCAACGTCACGTAAGTCTAAGGATATCGACGTTTCACTCCTCACAAGTTCCCTTCCTAAAGGTGATGTGGTCACCTTGTCATTGTGTCGCTCCAGAGAAAGCGATGTGTCGCTGACGCCGGTGCATTTGCATGTAGACAGGAAGTAGTGGAAATAGAATGGAGGAGATCAGAAGCACTGAAGCACAAAATGTTATAGCCAATTAAAGTGCTTGTAATCCCTTACCATACCGTATATCCAGTGAAGTGATTGGCTCGAGTGAAACACAGAGATGAAACAAATCCTCCTATATAAGTTGTACCTGTTTATCTGCAGCACCCTCTCCTCTACAACCATTAACATTCCAGAGTTTATATTATAAAGCTTGTCTGAGATTTCAGAAAGCAGGGGATGGGGAGATGAAGTTACGCTCAGTGAGGAGAGCTCTGAGAGCTGATTGGAGGGGAGAGACACACCCCTTTCACACAGCGCACAAGAACTGTGCTGAAGCTGTCAATCACAGGTTGTGAGCTGAAGCTGCCTCCCCTGTATACTTTTTTCTCTTGACACCAGGAAAACTTATCAGAAGTGATTCATGCTGATAACAGATTAAGGAGACAGCAGACAGAAATTACACTTAGTCCTCTGGATTGAGAAAATGCTATGAGGAAAGCTCCGGCTGAAATGCGTTAGCATTTCAGATGTAGCATTGCTGTTTGTGACAAATAAAGATTCAACAGAAGAAGCATTTGAGTTGCCTGCATTTTTTCTTCCAAGTTGATGCATGTGGGACACAACAAGCCTGAGCACCGATACTCAGCCCATTATTCTTTAAGCAAGCGGTAGAGCTTGGGTGAATCTATACCACAAGTACACACTATAGAGCAGGGGTGTCAAACTCAAATTCATTATGGGCCTTGTCATCAATATAGTTGCCCTCAAAGGGAAGGTTGTATCTCAGGTGCGCTATGTACAGAGTGCAGAGTTCAGGATTACACTACATTCAGAGTTCACAAGCAAAATCCACACCAGGCTCCTATCCAAGCATGCAGCCTGGCTGACCAGAAAAGGGAGGGGGCAAGAGTGCACCCCCCCCCCCGAACCATAGCAGGCCACATTTTCTTAACATGAAGGTGGTACCTTGCCAGGGGAGACCACACAACAAAGCGCCTTGTCCCCATGTTGATGAGGACAAGGGCCTCTTCCCCACGACCCTGGCCTGGTGCTTGTGGGGGTCTGTGGTTAGGATATAGAAATAAAGGAGCTCCCAAATACTGACCCCCCCTCCACATGTGGATGAGTAAGGAGTACATAGCCATCCATAAGGGGCGCAGGCGCGCCACCCCCCCCCCCCCCCTATCCATGCGCCCAGCCTCTAATCTACATGCAGGGCGCCAGACACATGGATTTCAATGGGGTTTTTTTTAAGCACGTGCCTTAGGCTCTAATTGGTTTCAAACAAGGGTGCACTCTGAGCTCACCCAGTTGCGTGACAATGGCAAATTAATATTTGCTATTGTCTTCCTGATTCTCCTCCATGCTAATCAGGAAACAGGTCTTAAGACCTGATTGGCTGAGAGAAGAAGCAATCATATTGGCAGCCAAGGGAAGGAGGAGGGAAGCCGCCGAAGAGGAAGCCCCTGTGAAGCCGAAGACGCAGGTTTAAGCCACCGAGGAGAAGGAGACGCAGGAAGGAGCCGAAGCTGCCCACGACCTAGATGGGGTAAGTGCGGGGCTGGTGGGGGGTGAGCGAGCAACGGGGGGTGGGGGGTTTGACTGAGTGACCGACCGGCCGACTGGGTGGGATGGCGGTGGGATGTCTTGTTTGCCCCCCCAAAATATACAGCACCAGCAGCATAGTACATAGCACCCCTACTCATTCACAAAAAAGTGAAGAGCAAATAAAAACACACACACGCATTTTGACAAGTCCATTAATAAAAAGAAAAGCCAAAAAAAAGGCCCACAATCTAATTCCACCGTCAATCATGTTAACCAACTATGCAGATCCAGGTCAATCACAATAAATGATGCTCGCTGACTCGTCAAAAGAAAAAAACACTGGCATGTCTAATCTCAATGGCCTCTCACCATCTGAATGACAGATCCATCAGATGATGACTGATTTTAAACAAAGGGGTGGGGTCTCTCAGGTGACATCAATGACCTACTATGGACCTTGTCATGTGGGGTGAGCAGGCGTCAGGGTCAGACGTGCTGGCAGTCAGAGGGCTTATTTTTTGGCGGGTTGGTGAGCATCGGGCATTGTGACTACAATGGATCTGAATCTCTAGATGACATGATTTTCTGTCAATTTACATCATGAGACTTTTTGTTTTTATTTTTTTATTAAAGTACTTCTCAAAATCTGTGTGTGTTTTTTATGAACGAGTAGGGGTAATATGTGATATTGTACTATGGGGAAGGGGGTAATATGTACTATTGTACTATGGGGAAGGGGGTACTATGTATGTTGTACTATGGGGAAGAGGGTATTATGTAATATTGTACTATGTGGAAAGGGGGTACTATGTAATATTGTACTATGGGGAAGGGGGTACAATGTAATATTGTACTATGGGGAAGGGGGTACTATGTAATATTGTACTATGGGGAAGGGGGTAATATGTAATATTGTACTATGGGGAAGGGGGTACTATGTAATATTGTACTATGGGGAAGGGGGTTCTATGTAATATTGTACTATGGGGAAGAGGGTACTATGTAATATTGTACTATGGGGAAGGGGGTAATATGTAATATTGTACTATGGGGAAGGGGGTACTATGTAATATTGTACTATGGGGAAGGGGGTACTATGTAATATTCTACTATGGAGAAGGGGGTACTATGTAATATTGTACTACGGGGAAGGGGGTACTATGTAATATTGTATTATGGGGAAGGGGGTACTATGTACAATGAATTCATCTGACTTCTGTGTCTTGTAGACCCCAATAGCAAACCTAATTTGCAGCAGTCTGCGTTCTGTCACTAATGAGGCTATAATGAAGATGTCACTCTCTTGCCACTTGGCTAACCATTTATTTGTAAGTAAAAAAAAAAAAAAACTATTATGCCACTGGACTTTTTGGGTGTCAGTTTCAACCACAGTACTTTTTTTCTGCCATTGGATGTCCTCAGTCTGATGGCCAGCATCTTTCAGCACGCATCCTCTGAGCCCAGGTCATTTGGGACTTGCTCCAGCCTGTGACTGGCCAGTGAAAGAAGAAGCAGCACAATGCTGAGCTCATCTCTCTGTAACTCTGCTCTCTCCTCTTACCAGCATATGAACTGATTGGCTTCACGTGCTGCTTCTCACACTTCAGCCCTGCTGTACAAGGACTGCAAAATACAGGTACCTCCACCCCTGGTATTAAAAAGAACACATTTTAAGATGTATTAATGTAGTAACAACAAATACAAATGGGGGGAACAGGATTTTCTTGGTACCGAGAAAATCCTGTCCCCCCCCATTTGTATTTGTTGTCTCTAGATATGTTAATTAGGATGTGGGTACCCATCTTTTAATAATTCCCCTTCTGAGCAGTCTACAATATACGATATGATTACAAAGCTGTATTAAAATGTATGTTTTGTATCTGCTTAGGGTTTGGCTTTAATGAGCTAAACTGAGAATTTTGACTTCAGTTTTGCCAAAATCCCGTTACCCATTCCTAATGATCGTCTTCTGGGCTGCTAAAAAATTTCAGACAAGCTGGATTCCTATTGGTTGCACTCTATGTTCCCATTATATCCATCACTTACAAAAAAGGCATGCAAGTCTTATAATGCAAGTGTATACGGTCAGAAGACTGATGGTGATGTGTAGCTATCTCAAGCCTGTTCATAGTAGGCTTCTCCAGAACACATTCTACGTGACCCAACATAGGATGATGGAGATACATCCAGAATGTAAAGCTGTGTAAATGTTTGGCGTATCATGTTTGGCGTATCATGTTTTGCATATTTTGCGCCGGGGAAAGGTTACTAATTTTTGCTGGCATGGTGTGAAGTTCACAGCACATCAAAATATCGCTGGGATTTTCCACATAACAAGTGTATACGTTGCACAGAGACCTGTCCCTCTAATGCCCTAATCTCCAGAAGGAATACATGGCACCACGGGCTGTGCTGGAATCCGCAGCACATGGACGCGTTACCTCTCCTGACCGCTGACATCACCCCAACCATTTCCCTGACATCCTTCTTTGTTTCATATCTTGTGAAGCTTTAAATTACAATGGAGAGCAAACACAAATTAGCAATGGTCCCGAACCATTGTCAGCTTATGAAACGTATGTACAACAGGGGTCTCCAGACTTTTCAGTATGAGGGCCACATCATATATTATATAAATATTCATGGGCTGAAAAAAATGTTTTATAAATAATTGAGTCAGGCCTTACATCAGGTCCCCCATCAGATTCCCCCTTACATCAGGGTCCCCATCAGATTCCAGCTTACATCAGGATCCCCATCAGATTCCCCCTTACATCAGGGTCCCCATCAGAATCCCCCTTACATCAGGGTCCCCATCAGATTCCCCCTTACTTCGGGGTCCCCATCAGATTCCCGCTTACATCAGGGTCCCCATCAGATTCCCCCTTACATCAGGGTCCCCATCAGAATCCCCCTTACATCAAGGTCCCCGTTAGATTCCCCCTTACATCAGGGCCCCCATCAGAATCCCCCTTACATCAGAGTCCCCTTCAGATTCCCCCTTACATCAGCATCCCCATTAGATTCCCCCTTACATCAAGGTCCCCACGAGAATCCCCCTTACATCAGGGTCCCCATCAGATTGCCCCTTACATCAGGGTCCCCAGCAGATTGCCCCTTACATCAGGGTCTCCATCAAATTCCCCCTTACATCAGGGTCCCCATCAGATCCCCCCTTACATCAGGGTCCCCATCAGATTGCCCCTTACATCAGGGTCCCCATCAGATTGCCCCTTACGTCAGGGTCCCCACCAGATTGCCCCTTACGTCAGGGTCCCCACCAGATTGCCCCTTACATCAGGGTCCCCATTAGATTCCCCCTTACATCAGGGTCCCCTTTAGATTGCCCCTTACATCAGGGTCCCCATCAGAATCCCCCTTATATCAGGGTCCCCATCAGATTCCCCCTTACATCAGGGTCCCCATCAGATTCCCTCTTACATCAGAGTCCCCATCAAATTCCCCCTTACATCGGGGTCCGCATCAGATTCCCCCTTACATCAGGGTCCCCATCAGATTCCCCCTTACGTCAGGGTCCCCATCAGATTCCCCCTTGCATCAAGGTCATCATCAGAATCCCCCTTACATTAGAGTTCCTATCAAAGTACCCCTTACATCAGAGTCCCCACCAGAGTCCCTTATATCAGGTCCAGAACAATATTACCAATGCACAAGTTCCTGAGAGTAGCTAAAGAGTAAGTGGGTGTTGTAGGGACCACCTGCAGGAAACCGAGAACAACTCAGAGCAAGGAATACAGTGCTGTGAAAAGATCAATTGCCCCCTAAACCTAATAACTGGTCATGCCACCCTTGGCAGCAACAACTGCAATCAAAGATTTGCAATAACATCACTTTGGAGGAATTTTGGCCCACTCCCCTTTGCAGAATTGTTTTAATTCAACCACAATGGAGGATTTTCCAGCATGAACGGCCTGTTTAAGGTCATGCCACAGCATCTCAATCGGATTTAAGTCCAGACTTAATGTGCACCGCATACTAGCTCATTATGAAATACTTACCTCAGAACGAAGCACCGACAGATTCGCCCGCTCCCCGCAGAGGGAGCTGACGTTTTCCCTCAGGGGATCCTTCCGGATTCACGGCTCCGGCGTTGTGAGTGGCCGGAGCTGTGAGACGTCACTCCCACGCATGCACGCTGGAGCCGGTCTTTCCGGCAAGATCTAGTGCTATGCGCCAGGCCTTCACCAGGACATCACTGCACATGCGCCGTGACGTCAGCGGCTGCATACAGGGCGAATATCTCCTAAACCATGCAGGTTTAGGAGATATTCATTTTACCTACAGGTAAGCCTTATTATAGGCTTATCTGTTGGTAAAAATCACAAATTAGGGTATACAACCCCTTTAATTTTGTTTTGTTTTTTAGCCATTCAGAGGTGGACTTGCTGGGGTATTTCAGATCATTGTCCTGCTGCATAACCCAAGTGTGCTTGAGCTTGAGGTCAGGAACTGAGGGCTATAGATTCTCCTTCAGAATTGTCTGGTAGAGCGCAGAATTAATGGTTCCATCAGTTATGGCAAGTCATCCAGGTCCTGAAGTTGCAAAGCAGCCCCAGACCATTACACTACCACTACCATGTCTGACTGTTGGTCTGATGTTCTTTTTATGAAATGCTGTATTTGTTTTATGACAGATGTAACGGAACGCACACCTTCCAAAAAATTCACTTTTGTCTCATCAGTCCCCAGAATATTTTCCCCAAAATCTTGTAGATAATCAAGATGTTTTTTGGAAAATGTGAGACAAGCCTTTGTGTTCTTTTTGGTCATCAGTGGCTTTGACCTTGGAACTCTCCCATGGATGCCATTTTTGCCCAGTCTCTTTCTTATTGCTAAATCATTAACACTGACCTTAACTGAGGCAAATGAGGCCTGCAGTTCCTTAGATGTTGTTCTGGGTTCTTTTATGACATCCTGGATGAGTTGTCATTGTGCTCTTGGAGTAATTTTGGTTGGCCAGCCACTCCTGGATAGGTTCACCACTGTTCCAGGTTTTCTCCATTAGTAGGTATTGGCTCTCACCGTGGCTCGCTTAAGTTCCAAAGCCTTACGCCCCTTTCACATGGGCTGTCCGATCAGGTCTGCCTGTCAGTTTTTCAGGTGGATCTGATCGGACCCTCCATTCTCCCTTATAGAGCAGCGGATGTCAATGGTGATATGTCCAATCCAATCACTATGTGTAAAAAGGGGTTGGGGCTAAGGTATAGGCACAATATAGATTTTGTGTGGAATTGGGCTTTAAGAAAAAGGACATTGTTGTATATTGTGACGTGTCAGGGAATTTATTGAGGCAGACTTCAAAAGTCAGCAAATGGTCCAATTAAACTTTTTTAGTAGGAAAGAATGAGATGGTTTTACTAGAAGGGATGAGATTAAACAAAATGTATGACTGTGCTATTAAAAAGAACTCTCTAGACCAGCCAGGTCAGTTGTTTTTTTTTTCTTAAGGGGAAAAATAATCCAAAATGACAACATTAGTTATCTTTTTAAATTAAATGTTCAATTTATTATTGGTGACATTAGCTCAGAGCCTGCATGTCTAGACTTCTCCTCCCCATCAAGATATAGTTCAACAGCTGCAGTCTTTCTGCCTCCTTACATAGCACAATGCTTATGCTTATGGTAGGTATACGCTGATCATGAAGGAAAGCGAGGTCACTAGTGAGGTTTCAGCTACTTTCACGACTCGGAAGCGTTTATTGCTAATATCACATTTCTATCATACAGGAGGACTCTATGGGGCTGCCATCAACTTGAGATTAAATGGGATAGACTATTTAGTAAATCCAATCTAAGAATTTCTCCATGCAATAAATGGATTTGTGAATGTGAATTATACATACAGGTCACATATACAGGTCACATGGTGAATGTATCTGTCCATGGAAGTTGCCTCCTTCCTTTTGTCGAGGAAAAAGCCCACACAACCCATTGCATTTTTAACATGAACTCCAGGAAATATTTGTATTCCATACCTACATTGGGCCAGCTTGGCACACTGTATAGTATGTAGTCATTACTCAAACCTGATGGACCACTGCTTGACAATCACTGTAGTAGTTAGCACGGCTACAATGATAGATGTGATCTTCCATGTCCTGTTCAGGTTCTATGCAAGCGGCTACTCCAATGCACACTGACCATAATGGCTTACTCGGCACTGCCACCATTCATTGAACACCTTGTATGTATTTTGGTGAATACAAGGATTTCTCTAATTGGACAAGATGGAGATGAGGGGAAGTTACGTCATAATCGTCAACTATTCTTTCCTTAAAGCAGCTTCCAGTAACTAACACTATGGATGCTTTGTGCCTCCCCCCCCCCCTTTTTAGTGACAGGGCCAGCTTAACCAAAAGTCCCCTTTTTGACCCTGCTGGTGCATGTAGTGCATTTGGGCTTTGAAATGCTCTTTTGGGTGAATCTGCGTACACATTTGCCAGGACTGCGAATTTTGAACCCCCAGGGTTTGTCTCAAACCCATATTAGCTGTGAACCAAAACCTCATCCCTAAAGGTGATGACTATGACCGGGTCTTGTTGGCTTGCATCCAGGGTACCTCTTAATTCTGTTTCATCTGTTTCAGCTTTCCTTTAATAAATCCAAAGTACTGACATCTGATAAATGTAAATGTGGCCATAGTGTCCTCCATCCAAACAAAGAAGGTGGGTGGAAGAATTCCCCTCACCAGGTTATTGCATTCTGGCAGTGGGACTTGGCTGTTTCACAAACGTTTTCCAACTTGTTCATTTGACAGAAGTCGGTCTAACAAACTTCTGTCAAACAGGCATGGCCACATGCTGATGGAAATTTTGCCACTCATTGCTGAACAGGTCAAATTTCGATCCATCTATGGCCACCTTACGGGTGGGCAAAGAGGTCCAATGATAACATTAATAACATTGATTATCTCGTTACAATGCTATCTGAAAGTGGGTGGGATATGTTAGGCAGATAGTGAACTTGTTGTCCCTCATGCTGATCTGTTGAATTTAGAATAAATGGACAAGTGTAAGGATTTGAGTGACTTTGATAAGGATCAGATCGTAATGGCTAGTTGACTGGGTCAGAACAACTCCACAACTGCAGCTCTTGAGATGTTCCCAATCTGCAGTGGTCAGGACTGAGCAAAAGTGGTCCAAGGAAGGAAAACCTGTGAACCAACAACAAGGTTCATGGGTGGGCAAGGCTCAATGATGCACATGGGGAGAGAAGGCTGAACCGTGTAGTCCGATCCAATAGAAGAGCTACTGTCGCTCAAATTGCTGAAAAAAGTTCATGCTGGTTCTGATAGAAAGGTTTCAGGTTTCAAAGGCTGCAGAACACACAGTGCATTGCAGATTGTTGCATATGGGGCTGCGTAGCCACAGACTGGTCAGGATGCCCATGCTGACCCGTGTCCACAGCCAAAGGCACCTTCAATGGGCAATTGAGTATCATAACTGGACCACAGAGTAATGGAAGAAGGTAGCCTGGTGTGATGATTTCAGGAATGGTTTGAGGAACACAACAAGTTTAAGGTATTGACTTGGACTCCAAATTCTCCAGATCTTGATCCAATCAAGTAACCATAGGATGTGCTGAAAAAACAAGTGAAATCCATGGAGGTCCCACCTTGCAACTTAGACTTAAAGGATCTCTTACTGACAGCTTGGTGCCAGATACCACAGTATACCTTCAGAGGTCTAGTGGACCCTATGCCTCAATGGGTAATGGTGGGTGGTAATAATGTCGTGACTGATTAATGTGAAAATACAATTTGCCTACAAAGCTTTCATGTTGGAAAGATATACCTTTTATATATGATGAGTTTTTATGCATGTTTAAAGTAGTTCTAAACCCAATCTCTAGAATCTTATACTGTATGAGCTTTAACATGTTGATATATTGTTGTGTGCAGTCTTTTATAATAAATCTACTGCTTCCTTTAAAAGAATACCTGGTGAGCCTTTCTTGTTATGGCACTTCTTGTCATGGGATGACTACTTTCTCCCAATGGTGCTCCTACGTTGTCACCCTGTGACATGCCCCCTGGTTGAGACTACCAGCAGCCATTGCAACACACATGATCCACTGGTGTCACTATGGGGAACCTATCCCATGTCAGCGAAAGACAGAGCAAGCGCATGTACTGTAGACAGGAAGAAGTGTCTGGAGAGAGGCTGAAAGAGATGCCCAACACTTAGATGCATAAAATGAAGAAAAAAGGTGAAACATGTCTGTAATTAAAAAATGGCAGTTGTTTATAATGCACAGAGCTTTAGCAAACTGAATGTCACCCATGCACACTGGACGCTATAGGGCTCTTTCAGCGTCGGGCAGGAGACGCTGCTCACAAAACGTTCTATTTGCAGTGTTTTGTAAGCAGCGTTTAGCGGCGTTTAGCGACGTTTTTCGGCGTTGCCGTTTTTTGGCTTTTTTTTTTTTACTTCATTGGCTTCCATTGACTGCAAAAAACGCCAGATGCCGATATACCGGCGTTTACTGGCGTCTGGCGTTTTTTGTGGTCAGGAGAAAGACTTTTGAACGCCAATTCAGGGTGTTCAGATAACAGCCCAAAAACGCCACTGCTGATAAAAGACAATAAACGACCAGGTGTGCATGGACACATAGGATAAAATAAAGTGGCGTTTTTGGGCCGGTAAAAAAACGCCAAAACGACCAAAAACGGTCGTTTTTGAGATACAGTGTGCATGGAGCCTTAGGGTTTACATTTACTGTAAGATTTTTTCAATCAAATTTTGATACCTTTGTACATATTTAATGAGCACCCAACAATGTAGCCATTGAGTCTGTATTGTATATACAGTAAGTGGTAACTAATGGGTTTAGGCAGCGTCCAATCAGAATTCTTTCTTCATTGTTTCACCGCGCAGAGGACACGGTGACACTTTGTGTAGTTTGACATTACCTGCAATGTTTGTCTGACCCCAAGTGTCTGAAGCTCATACAGCTGAAGTCTTGCTCTCAGTCTTACCCAGAGAAAATGTTCACCTGCTCCACGCAGCTGACAAACAACCTGCGTCATTGTTTGTTAACCGCTATCAGCTAACAGTTAAATATTGGAGCATCAAAGCCCGGCGGCGACAGCGAATTAAGTAAGTGATGTCCTCTCTCAGAGTAGACCTTGGACTTTATTTTTTCTGCTAAATGTTTGATGTTCACGTTGGCTGCTAGGCCGTGTTTGATGAACACCACAACACTTTACTAAAAGCAGCTGGACACTATTAAAGAACTCCAGGCTGAAGTACTAACAAATACATAATAAAAGTGGCTTAAGGGGTCTTGTCACTATACTAAATGTACTCAGCCAGGCTACACCTGTAAAAGAAGACAATGACAATCTATAGTACAAGTTCCGTGTCTCAAGCTGCCGAACACTGCTCCATTCAGTGGAAATCATCCGCATCTCAGCGCTGCTTGTCCCCTTTGGCCAGGAGGGTTGCCACCCTGCAAAATAAGGGATGGGCACAGAGGGTAGAGTAGGGGCCAGGCTAATAGCGGCATGCTATACACACCTTGCTGAACTGTATTTAATGAGCTGAAGTATACTGCCAGTGCCATCTGCACTAGCTGATGTCACTCTCTGCTCTCTGCTTGGCACCCCCTCTCTTTCACATTAGCTTCCTCTCTTAATATCAGAGCCCCCCGTCATCACATCAGAGTCCCCCCTTCACATAAGGAGTCCCCCTTTACATCAGAGTATTCCCCTTTCACATCAGAATCTTTCATTATTTTCCTAACTTTGCCTGTCTCTGATTTTGCCTACAACTTGGTACCATCCTACTCAGCTGTTATTAGCCCAGACTTGGGACCCGACATTGCTTTTAACTGAGCTTGGCACATAAACAGTGTACTACGAGCTGTACCCCTGCTCTTTTGATATCAACGCTGTCAAGTTCTAGACCATGGTGCAGGCACCCTGGCACTTGTGTCTTTCCATTGCCCCTGCACACCCTGTCTCAATGTTCAGGGGTGCTCGGATGAGAACTGTGCAAGGGGCTTCATCATCTCAGGCTCCACATACAAGTGCATGACATCCCCTTCACATCAATGTCCCCCTTCACATCCTGAGCCCCATTCACATCGCAGTTCCCCTTTCACAACAGGAGCCCCCTTCAGCTCAGAGTCCCCCCTTTCACATCAGGAGTTTCAACATTTTAGGTGTTTTGGGTGTCTTCTACATGTGCAGCAGTATGGAAAAGGGTGGGAGGCGGACTCTAGATACAGACTTCCTTCCGTCCTCCCCTGAATGCTGGGGATGGCCTCGGATGCCATACCCCCTGAATCAGTGTTATGTGTAAAGTACCCCTGCTTTAGGCTGAATATATTTCGATTTTGGCTCTGCTGTACCCAGCTGAGTAGCAATTTATTTTTCAGGTCTAGTCAGGTCTATTTCTAAGCCTGATGTTTGATTGCTCCTGTAGCGCCCTCCTAGTTTGGGTACTAGAGAGTGTATATAGTTTTTGGCTCTGTCTGCTTAACAGAGGAGCTGACAGGTAAATGTATGTGCTGTCTGCTTATCAGGGAGCCTGATTTAGGTAAGGTCTGCTCTATGTGCTCTGGTGCTGTTTCATATGGTCTGGAGATCTTACCATGTCCAATAGTATCAGTCCCTATTGGACAGAGGGGAAAAGCCTCAGCCAGTAACAGCAGGTGTATTTGGAGGTGGTTCTGACCAGCTAGCAGGGGAGTGGTGACCCACTGCATCTTGGGTGAACACCTTCATATAAAAAGGAGCACATGGGCTCAAGGTTAGGAGTCCCAGCTCACTCAGGCTTGAGGGGTGAGGTGTATGTTTAGCTCCTGGCTGCTAGGCCCGAGAGCCTATCCAGGAGGCTGCCGGCTGCTAGGCCTAGTCGAGGCCTATCCGGATGCTGAAGCTGCAACCCACAGTTCCTTCTAAAGCTGACAAGGGGAGGATGTCTCTGGATTCGGTCTGATACTGCAGTGGCAAAGTGTCGCTTGGAGGTTGGCAGAACAGGCTACCGACTGTCCCAGGACATGGTGTGAGTACAGATCTGTGAGAGAATCCCTGAGACTGTGTGCTAGAATTTCCCCTGCCCTCATATCAGCTTAATTGGGTGTGCCAGCTAGAAAGGAGACACTGGAGAGTGTCTTGAAGAACAGAGTCCAGCTTCCATCCTTACTGTTTAACAAGGGACCTGTTCTGCTAGAGTCAGCCTGCCATAAAGTGCCTTGGTAGTCTGCTACACTGAGTTAGAAAGGAGACACTGGCTAGTGTCTTGAAGAAACAAAGTCCAGCATGTCCTTTGTTGCTTAAAGATGGACTTGTTTCACTGGAGTCAGTCTGCTGTGTGAAGCCACTCATTGCCTGCTGTACAGAACCTAGGGAGAATTTGTCCTCAGTTACAGTCAGTTACTTGGAGTATCCTATCTCTACCCTTCTCCTATCCAAGTTCAACAAATAAAGCATTAAAAATGTATCCCCCTAGACTGGTCATTGGAAACAAGCAGGATTGTGTGCGCACCTGGCTGTGTGGAAATACCATAGTGACTGGCTGCAAGAATATTCAGTGGGAGGCTCTGGAAAATATAAATTTCATTAGCAGCTCCTTCGGGGGTACCGCTACACTCCCTCTTGCCTCTGGAAGAAACTTCCCACCGAGCTATGAATATTTATCTGAGCCAATCCCTCGGAGGTAGGCCCAGAAGGTATGGCTGGGGGGAAGATGTGTTCAGAGGTCTCTCTTGGGGCCTTTCCCCCCTGGGAGGCAGCCTGTGTTACTGAAGAGCTGTTGTTGTCAGGCCTTGGCATGTGCTTATCTGAGAGTCTAAAGGGACCTGGACTTAAAGACATTTGCTGGAGGACACTACCTTATAAAGCTGGGCTGGAGAAGGACCCCCTTTCACTGAAGAGTGACACAGGGAAGCTGATTGGGGAGCTGTCTCTGGGCATTGTGAGTATGACCTTTTGCCCAGAGCTCCAGGTATAACCGTGCTATTAGGATTAGATGCCAGAGGTTGCTTCAAGGACTGACACTGCTTTTACAGTGTCTCAGACTAGATGGCTGTCCACTCTACTTCCAGCAATACTTAAGGCTGCCACGAAAGGGCATTGCCTGAGAATCTGTTCTCTAATGCCTGCGTGTGTTTTGGAGTATCCTGCACCCTCATCCCTCACCCCTCCCTGTGTTCAAGTACTGCAATAAATCACTATCCTACCTCTGGCCCGAGACCCAGGGGCAGTGGTGAATTTAAAAATTCTGATATGTCAAGTCTCTCAATTGACCTACTTGATAATTCAAATTATGGCTAATGTAGCTGACTACATGGTTTTAAATCAAACGCCCTTAATAGCCCTGCTCAAATTAAAGACACAGGCCTGGAAAAAACTTTCCTTGTCTCTGATGGGTAGGACCAACCAGATGGCTTGGGAGTGATGATGGGGATTCCACCACAGTATTGGAGGTCACCATCTTAGGATCCTACTAGAGCCTGAAATTTGCACTTTATAGGGGAATTAATTGAACTCTGCCTTTTACTCTTTCCATGAAGGCTACCATCAGGGCCTAGGAGCTCCTTCAACCATTGACACAACCACAGATGGCTGGCATTTCCCCTTCCTCTCCACTGTGGATGAATCCCTGTCTGGCACACACTTAGGATTCAGCATTATTGGCCTCCAGGGGCACTAAGAAGGTGGGAGATGTAATTCAGGGGGGCAGTTTGATGACCTTTGACCAATTAAAAGCTAAGTATGACCTGCCCAATCATTATTTCTTCCACTGGCTCCAACTACTTCACGCCTTTATGTCCCAGTTCGGTAGCTTGTCATTAGAGACTCTGCCTTCGGTTATAGAATCCTTACTCCTTGATGACTAGAGAAAACCTTATCTGAGTATACAAAGAATCATTTCAGGTTATACCACCTCCAGTAGCCCACTGTAAAGCCAAATGGAGGGATGACATCCCTAATCTTCAGAGAGGGAACTGGGAGGACATATGAGACTGTCCTTCTAAACACCTGGGCTCTGCCAGGGATCATCTGATCCATTTTAAATTCCTCCAAAGGATCTACCTATCTCCTGCTTGGCTGGCTGGTATGTATCTCTCCCAATTGACTGAATGCTGGCAATGTGTTCACTTCCCCTTAGACTTTAGCCATATAGTTTGACACTGTCCATTGATTCAAAGCTTCTGTTTAAAGATGACTATTTGTATCATGGAGGTGCTGGTTACACTGATCCCAGTAATGATGTCAGTATGTTTATTGGGCTTGGTGGAGAGAGTTGTCCTGACTGCAGCACATAGAACCCTACTTAACATACTCTTTTTCTATTCCCGTAAAGCTCCTTCATTGGAAGAAAACTACAGTCCCCACAATGTCTTTTTGTAAGGGATTAGCAAACTCCATGGCCCCATTTTATAAAGCTGCCTACCTGTCCTGGGGCTGCCCCAAAAAATTTGACAAAGTTTAGCAGGTGTGGCCTGTAATCTCCCTCCACCGCCGCCTAGGATTTCTTGACTATTGAATCTTTATTGAGAGTATAATCTGGGATTCTCCTAAGCAGGAAACCTAATTGGTGCTTTAATAAATGTTCTCTGTATTGATTGTTTAATTGGTCAGAGTTACACGGTACCTTGACGTCTCCATGTAATGTTCAATTTGCTTTGTGGCTCTTTGTTTTCCTGAAGCAACTGGAGAGACAGTGTGAACCAATTTTCAGCTCAAGTTACTACCTTTGACAAACTTCTATGAGCACCCATTGTTCTCTCCTGCTACCAAGCCAGACTGCCAAGGGGGGAAGTGCCTCAACAAGGGCTTTCATGGTAGGATCACCAAATATTAGTTTAATAAAAGCTACAAATTAAAAAAAAAAAACTTTTTATATGACATTAACATGTTAAATGAAATTTTAACAACCAGATTTTGATCCACTTTAACATCTCTACCTTATGTCCCTCAAAACCTGCATGCTTCCTTAGATATCTTCCCAATAAAAACCATTACTTCTCTCCGGACTGCTTTCCCTTCATTCCACCCTCTCAAACGTCTTCTGACCTACTTGTTCCTCAGCACAACCATCTTCTGCTCAGGACAAGGTTGCTCCTGCAAAATTCACCTTCTCTTTGGGTGACTAACCTGCTGGCACAACCAACTATTCATTCACAGTCTATTCTTGCAAAGCACTGAAAGTGATTTAATTAATGTAGAGAAATGTCAAGTTAAATAGGGATTTCCTTGACTATAACTCAAAGCTACCAAATTTGAACTCTTGTGTTTTACAAATCAAAGAAAACGTACATTTCCACACATACCTTCCCAAGCCTCCTTACCATACTGTATATGACTCTATGGTCTGCCCCTACTACTATTATAATTGCTCAAAACAAAAAAATCATATAGTCCAGCAAGTCGTTTCTAAGGCATCTCAATTCTCCAAACTTCCATTCCTCAGCCAATGCCATCTGTCTTTAGTTCTTTTCACTCTTTTAGTACATGTAACTAAAGACTGTCAACTTGGCTCTCTCGTTGACACTACTTTCCTAAACTGCCAACCCAATTCCTACTCCAAGCTAACATCTCCACCTTGATAAAAGGAGTTTGCAAGTCCCATAAAAGTTTTTATGCTTTTATTGTGCATATTTTGAGTAAAGATTGGTTAATGAACAAGAGAAGTGTTGACCATCGGCTTTTTCACATCTTCACTCTAGCACAAGTTGAGAGAAGAGCTCAGCCTTTAACTCCCTGCAGGTGTCTTCCTTCAAACACACCATTACACCCTACATTCGATAAAACTTTGATCCTTCTCCACTTGTCAGTTCTCTTCTTTTTTATGCTTTAACTTCTTTACTGCTGCCATACATCTAAGCAAACGGTACTTCACCCAGTGCTGTTTATAAACGGCTCTGCATAAAGCACGACCTTACATCCTTTCCACTCGTTAATACCTGTGAACTCATCTTCAGCCTACAGTAACTCTTAATGTGATCTGTAAATGTAACCCCTCACCTTTTTTTTATCTTGCACAATAACCTCCTTAATCTCTATCCTCCCATGTATGTGACTTGTACAGTAACCCCTTCACCACATCTAACCAGGGCTGGAGCAAGGATTTCTGAGACCCTAGATGAAACCTCATTTTGGGCTTGGGTCTTGGGCTCTGCAAAGTTCAAACTGCTTTGTATCCCACAATGTGACCCTCTGTTTGGTGATCCTCACAACCTTTGCTGTTCCATGCCTCGATTGGTGTGGTGACTCCTCCAGGCCCCACCTGCCACCAAGCCCGGAGGGCCGCCACTAGGCGCCATGCTATACCCTGCTGTCTGTCCATGAGTGACTCGGCTAGATGATGCAGAGTGGCCTCCATGGGGGGGGGGGATGTGCCGTCCAGTATCTGTAGATGATCTCCGTGTCCCATAACATGCCAGGATGCATCCTGCACAGCGTCCTGCACGTGGGGGTGGGGGGGCAGCTATGGGGATGGCCAGTGAGTGAGTGTAGTGGCATGCATCACATGCCAGGATGCACAGCGACCTGGGGGGGAGAGGGGTGTGCGGTGCTGGCACGGCTCTCCTCTTCCCACTGACCCGATCTAGGCAGAGTGGTCCGGAGGGGTGGAGCTGTCAGCCGCGGCTCTCCACTCCACACTGACCCGATCTATGTCTGTGATGACAATGCCAATGCATGCAGAGCAACCAGTAACAGATCAATAGTGACCAGGCGCCTTAGGTGGTAGCGCGCCCTAGGCGGCCGCCTACTCCGCCTAGTGGTAGAGCCAGCCCTGCATCTAACTTTTTTGTATGATTTGATGTGCTGTATAAAGTGCACCATTACCAAGTGCCATGTTTTACATTCCTCAGTATCACCAAGTTCTTAATTTCCATAAAATTGTGACTAAACATGAGATGTCTATTTTCCAAAAAGGGTACTGAACTGGAGGAGCTCAGCTTTGACAAAGATTAGCTGAACTGAATGTATTCTCTCTTGAGAAGAAGACATTATATGATTACCATGTATAAATACAAAGGTAATCCATATAGCGAACTTTGTGTAGAGTTATTCTTTTTTCAGGTCATTACAGAGGACAAGAGGGCCATGTTAAATCCAGAGGAAAAAATATTTCATCTCCACATACGGGAAGGCTTCTTAACAGTAAGTGATGTAAAAATGAAGGGATATACTTCCCCAAGAACTAGCTTTGGCCAACTCAGTAGATTGTTTTAAAAAAAGAGCCAAATGTATTCCCAAATGCACAAAATATAACTGGATTCTAATATTTACAGATGATACCACCAGTGATTGCTGATCCAGGGAATATCCAATTGCCTTCTGGTGGATCGGGAAGGATTTTTTTCCCCCACTGAAGCAAATTGGACCATGCTTTTAGGTTATTTGCCTTCCTCTGGTTCAGCTTTAGGTATTTGGTTCTGTATATGGAGGTTTTCTATTTGTTTATGTAGCGCCCCCATAGAGTAGGTGCGTTTTTCTAGCAGGGTTTGCTAGGTGAGGTAAAATTTAGTCAGGCCTGAGCGTAAGAGCAGGGCCGGGAGAAGTGGCTCAGGGAGGATTGAGTGGACTTAAGAGATGAGGTCACCAGAATCTTCCACTTCTTTCTAGAAACCTGGAGGAGGGTTTCTGGTCAAAGAGCTGGGAGATCGGTGGAGCCATCTGGAGTGTTCTGGGGGGCCCCGGGATGGGCTGGGAGTTGTAGTCCATGGAGTGTATATGGAGTTTGTGTACTATAATTCTTTTGGGTATCCCACAGTCACCCCTTATCCCCATGCAAGTTATTTCCCCTAAATAAAGCAACAAAAACAAGAGCCGGCCTGGTCAGTGTCTATGGATGTGTTAAATATGGTGGGATTGAGGGCAGCTATAAGGTGAACCACTACTACCAGCCACTCTCAAGGGAGCACATGGCTACATTTATGTCTATTTTCTTCTATTGATTGAACTATATGGACTCATGTCTTTTTTCAAATTGACTATGTAACTATGATAACGAATGCACATTTAGTCTGGTTCACATTAGAATCACATGACAAGGGAAATCCCAATGTTTTCAATGGTGTTTGTTCTAATCAATACAACTCAGAATGGAGCAGTTCCTGCGCTACTTTGGTGCAAGTTACAGTGCGACTTGGCTACTCAAAGTCGCACCACATAATCCCACTGTAGATCGCATCAAATTTGCATCGCAGTAGCGCAAACCGAGCCTAACTCAGCAATTTCAAATGTTATTGCATGTGACTCTGGCAGCCATCTTGGGTCAGGCAGAGTCTATTTAAGGCCCTGACTCCAAGGCTTGGTATGCATTTTACGTAGGGGTAGTGTAGGGACAGGTCACCCGTTTGGTAGGGACAGTGATTAGCGGCAGGGACAAGTTCCTGAGGAGTTGAGAAAGGATAGGGACACACCATCCTTCCTGGAGACCTCCCAATTCGGGTAAAGACTGGCTATGCCGCATTCCATCAGTCAATATAGACACTGTTGGCACATCTGAGATTTGCATTTCCAACACACTGCTGTTACCTTCTGTTAGTGTTCCCAGCAGGGCACCTTCCCACTGGGCTTGTTGGGAATTATGGAACTCTGATATTAATTGCATTATTATTGCATTCCTTATAAATGGCTTAGCATTTAACCTTATTATTATTATACAGAATTTATACAGTGCCAACAGTTTACACAGCTCTTTACAATATAAAAAATTAGACAGTACAGGTACAATACCCACAATACAAGGTTAAGATGGCCCTGCTCATAAGAGCTTACAATCTAATAGATTAACACACAAAAAAATACATCTGCAACATTTTTCTAAATAAATGGCACCACAATGCAATGTACATAGCACCATAGTTGCAGCAAAGTCCATTAAAACATGTTTTTGATAGGCGTTAATGGGTCCTAAAACTTTTACTAGCGAGCATTCACAATGCTCTAAAATCTGAAAATATACTGTAATCTAATGATCCACCTACTGTCAGCCTGACTCCAAATTCCAATCAGTGCTCATGAGATAATAAGAATTTAATATAAAGAGGGATTAGAAGTAATTACAAACAGCACAGTTTAAAAATAATTTTAGAATTTTTTTTTTTTCAGTGTAGAAAAAAAAATAAATAAATGAGCTAAATGGAGATTTTTCATCTGACTGAAGTTCTAAGAGATTACCAAAAAGATTTGCTTCCTTTTTGCTACAAATTCATCCATTTATCACAGAGCTTCTGCTGTTCAACACGGTAAACACGCTAATGATTTGCAGAGAGCGGCAAAAGTGACAAGCTAGTTTTAATGAGAAAATAATGCATTTATATCCGCCGAATCCAGGGGCGGAATACGCAGCTATTAAAGGGGGCATGCAAGGTAGTTTACAGGAGAGAAAATAATACAGAGAGTTCCTCGTGATTTTAATAATGTTCTTAGCTAGAAGGAAGGACAAGGTAGATTTAGGAGAAAGTTTTCAGATAGATGAAATAATTGATGAAGGTATCATGGGGAAGTGTGTTGTGTCTACAGACAATAATACACCCTTGGAAGGAGATGGCTCCAGGTCTAATGATGATAAATTGAAATTCATGTCGTTTTCCATGGAGAGTGCAGAATCAGAGAAACACTGCCTACGGGTGAACATATACAGGCCAATGTTTGCAAGCAGGGCAGCCAATTTAAAAGGGAAAATATAGTCTTTTCACTTTTTTATTTTTTAGATACATGCAGGAATGTCTTAAATAGTTACATAGTTAGCAGGGCTGGTGCAAGGATTTTTGACACCCTAGGCGGAACCTCATTTTGCAGCCCCTTTGGCTCCGCCCCATGACTCCACCCCCTTTACCCTGTTCATGTATACGATGGAGGTGGAGATTTTTGCAGCACCTCTCTACCCATTTATTTAGCCATGGTCCACAGGCCTGCACCTGTGCCCCCTGGACCCGCCTCATTTTCTCGCCCTGGTGTGCTGCCAGCTGTGGCTCTCCAGTGACATGAGTGATCAATGCAGACCGGGGACAGATCAACAGCGGCTGGGCGTCCTGGGTGGCAGTGGCACCCTAGGCGGCCACCTACTCTGCCTAGTGGTAGAGCCGGCCCTGATAGTTAGTCAGGTTGAAAAAAGACACAAGTCCATCCAGTTCAACCAAAAAAAAACACAAAAAACATTTATATATACACACATATATATATACATACAAACATACACATATACATACACACACACACAACCAAATAATCCCATATACAATCCTTCACCCACAGTTGATCCAGAAGAAGGCAAAAAACCCCAGCAAAGCATTATCCAATTTGCTATAGCGGGGGAAAAAATTCCTTCCTGATTCCCCGAGAGGCAATCGGATTCACCCTGGATCAACTTTACCTAAAAATGTTAGTACCCAGTTATATTATGTACATTAAGGAAAGAATCCAGGCCTTTTTTAAAGTAATCAACCGTGCTGGCCAAAACCACCTCTGGGGGGAGTCTATTCCACATTTTCACAGCTCTTACTGTGAAGAAACCTTTCCGTATTTGTAAATGAAATCTTTTTTCCTCTAGACGTAAAGAGTGCCCCCTTGTCCTTTGTGATGACCTTAAAGTAAATAACTCCACACCAAGTTCACTATATGGACCACTTATATACTTGTACATGTTGATCATATCCCCCCTTAATCTCCTCTTCTCAAGAGAGAATAAATTCAGATCCTCTAATCTTTCCTCATAGCTGAGCTCCTCCATGCCTCTTATTAGTTTGGTTGCCCTTCTCTACACTTTTTCCAGTTCCCCGATATCCTTTTTGAGAACTGGTGCCCAAAACTGAACTGCATATTCCAGATGAGGTCTTACTAATGATTTAATGGTCTTAAAGCGTCAGTCCTCCCAAAAACTTACTGATTTCTTAATATGTTTTATATTACGGAATGTAAGCAGAGAAGTTGGGACACGCTACAGGAACAGAGTTGGAAATTATGGCCAGGAGATCTCAGTTTTGGAGCACCCAAGACATACAGTATCTCACAAAAGTGAGTACGCCCCTCATATTTTTTGTAAATATTTTATTCTATTTTTTCATGTGACAACACTGAATAAATTACACTTTGCTACAATGTAAAGTAGTGAGTGTACAGCTTGTATAACAGTGTAAATTTGCTGTCCTCTCAAAATAACTCAACACACAGCCATTAATCTCTAAACCCCTGGCAACAAAAGTGAGTACACCCATAAGTGAAAATGTCCAAATTGAGCAAAATTAGCCATTTTCCCTCACCAGTGTTATGTGACTCATTAGTGTTACAAGGTCTCTGGTGTGAATGGGGGGCAGATGTGTTAAATTTGGTGTTATCGCTCTCACTCTCTCATACTGGTCACTGGAAGTTCAACGTGGCACCTGTCACGTACCTGGGGGATGAGTCTGACTTCAGCAGTAGGCAACCTCCCTTACTACCCTGACTCGGGAACCCCTGGTAGAGCGGACAGGTGGCTCGGGAGTGCAGGATGGCACGAGGGTCAGACTGGGTCACCAGTGTTGATAGGAAGTCCGTTGGTGCACTCATGCACAGGAGCGTGGTCGTACAGGCCGGGTAGGTAAACAGGCTGGCGGTGCGGTACAGGAGGACTAGGCTGGTGGGTGGTCGTGCCCAGGCAGGTACGTCAGCAGGCGGGCAGCAAAGGTACAGAAGGATTAGGCAGAAGGATGGTCGTAGACAAGCCAAGGGTCAGTGCAGGCAGAAAGAACACACACTAGACACTATAGATCAGACAGCACTTGCTGCGGGGTGTGTGCAGTTGAAATAGAGCCGCTTGGTGCCGTTTCCGGTGCATGCGCGCGCACGGGCACGTGCAAACGCGCATAGGCGTGCGTGAACGCGCAAATAGCGCCAAAACGTCCAATATGATACAGAGTTTCTCCTAACAGCACCTCATGGCAAAGAACTCTCCGAGGAACTGAAAAAAAGAATTGTTGCTCTACATAAAGATGGCCTAGGCTATAAGAAGATTGCCAAGACCCTGAAACTGAGTTGCAGCATGGTGGCCAAGACCATACAGAGGTTTAACAGGACAGGTTCCTCTCAGAACAGGCCTCGCCATGGTCGACCAAAGAAGTTGAGTGCACATGCTCAGCGTCATATCCAGGGGTTGTCATTGGGAAATAGACATATGACTGCTGCCAGCATTGCTGCAGAGGTTGAAGGGTTGGGGGGTCAGCCTGTTAGTGCTCAGACCATACACCACACACTGCATCAAATTGGTCTGCATGGCTGTCGTCCCAGAAAGAAGCCTCTTATTAAGATGATGCACAAGAAAGCCCGCAAACAGTTTGCTGAAGACAAGAAGACTAAGGATATGGATTACTGGAACCATGTCCTGTGGTCTGATGAGACCAAGATAAACTTATTTGGTTCAGATGGTGTCAAGCGTGTGCAACCAGACGAGGAGTACAAAGACAAGTGTGTCTTGCCTACAGTGAAGCATGGTGGTGGGAGTGTCATGGTCTGGGGCTGTATGAGTGCTGCCGACACTGGGGAGCTACAGATCATTGAGGGAAACATGAATGCCAACATGTGCTGTGACATACTAAAACAGAGCATAATCCCCTCCCTTCAGAGACTGGGTCACAGGGCAGTATTCTAACATGATGACGACCCCATATACACCTCCAAGATGACCACTGCCTTGCTAAAGAAGCTGAGGGTAAAGGTGATGGACTGGCCAAGCATGTCTCCAGGCCTAAACCCTATTGAGCATCTGTGGGCAGTGGCGCCCAGTCAATAAGAAGCGCTTGGGCACCACCTCCTCCCGCTGACAGGAAAAAAAAAAAAAAGATCAGCCCTACCCCCTACAGGAGGCGCTGGTATATTGACTTTTTTTTTTTCTCGGCTTCTTGCTGTCTGCTGACAGCAAGTAGTGAGCTGATTGGTCAGTCATAAAAGACTATGTATGTGTGCTGAACAGGTGCACACACATAGTCTAATTGGCTGCCCTGAGTCAGTGACTGACTGTCATTGAATGCGGTGTGTGGAGGCGGGACTGTGGCGGATTTGCTGGCTGCGTGATTACTCGTGCAGCTGCAGCACTCCGCCGGGTTTCAGTCCTGACTCCCACGCAGCAGACCATCCATAAGTCTGCACAACTCCAACACGCTCCCCGCTCGCCAGACTCTGCACTGCCAGGCTGCTAAGAGATGGGGTAAGTGCGGGACTTTGTCTCGACTTCAGAGGGAGGTCTGTCAGTGTCGCGAGCCCCTAGCTGGGGTTCTGTATACTGCTCTTGGGCTCTGTATACGCCAATCTGGTGGCTCTGTATACTGCTCTGGTGCTCTGTATACGGCTATCTGGTGGCTCTGTATACCGCTATCTGGTGTTCTGTATACCCCTATCTGGGGCTCTGTATACCCCTATCTGGTGGCTCTGTATACCGCTATCTGGTGCTCTGTATACCCCTATCTGGGGTTCTGTATACTGCTCTGATGCTCTGTATACCGCTATCTGGTGGCTCTGTATACTCCAATCTGGCGCATTGTATACTCCTATCTGATGGCTCTGTATACTCCTATATGGGCTCTATATACTGCTATATGGTGACTGTGTATACTGATATATGGTGACTCTGTATACTGATATCTGGGGTTCTGTATACTGCTATATGGTGACTCTGTATACTGATATCTGGGGCTCTATATACTGCTATATGGTGACTCTGTATACTCCTATATGGTGACTCTGTATACTGCTATATGGTGACTCTGTATACTCCTATCTGGTGGCCCTGTATACCGCTATCTGGGGCTCTGTATACTGCTATCTGGTGACTCTGCATACTGTATGTGGTGACTCTGTATACTGCTCTATGGTGACTCTGTATATGCCTATCTGGGGCTCTGTACTCCTAACTGATGGCCCTGTATACCCATATCTGGGGCTCTGTATACTGCTATATGGTGACTCTGTATACTGCTATATGGTGACTCTATATACTGCTATCTGGGGCTCTGTATACTCCTATCTGGTGGCCTTGAAACACTTATCTGGGGCTCTGTATACTGCTATATGGTGACTCTGTATACTGCTATATGGTGACTCTGTATACTCCTATCTGGGGCTCTGTATACTCCTATATGGTGACTCTGTATACTCCTATCTGGTGGCCCTGTATACCCCTATCTGAGGCCCTGTATACTGCTATGTGGTGACTCTGTATACTGCTATGTGGTGACTCTGTATACTGCTTTATGGTGACTCTGTATATGCCTATCTGGGGCTCTGTATACTCCTATCTGATGGCCCTGTATACCCCTATCTGGGGCTCTGTATACTGCTATATGGTGACTCTGTATACTGCTATATGGTGACTCTATATACTGCTATCTGGGGCTCTGTATACTCCTATCTGGTGGCCTTGAAACCCTTATCTGGGGCTCTGTATGCTGCTATATGGTGACTCTGTATACTGCTATATGGTGACTCTGTATACTCCTATCTTGGGCTCTGTATACGCCTATCTGGGGCTCTGTATACTGCTATATGGTGACTCTGTATACTGATATATGGTGACTGTGTATACTGATATATGGTGACTCTGTATACTCCTATCTGGTGGCCCTGTATACCCCTATCTGAGGCTCTGTATACTGTTATCTGGTGACTCTGTATACTGCTATATGGTGACTCTGTATACTGCTATATGGTGACTCTGTATACTCCTATCTGGTGGCCCTGTATACCCCTATCTGAGGCTATGTATACTGTTATCTGGTGACTCTGTATATTGCTATCTGGGGCTCTGTATACTGCTATCTCGTGACTCTGTATACTACTATCTGGTGGCTCTGTATACTGCTATATGGTGACTCTGTATACTGCTATCTGGGGCTCTGTATACTGCTATCTGGTGACTCTGTATACTGCTATCTGGTGACTCTGTATACTGCTATCTGGTGACTCTGTATACTGCTATCTGGTGACTCTGTATACTCCTATCTGGTGGCCCTGTATACAAGCTGTACACTCACTACTTTACATTGTATCAAAGTGTCATTTCTTCAGTGTTGTCACATGAAAAGTTGGAATAAAATATTTACAAAAATGTGAGGGGTGTACTGACTTTTGTGAGATACTGTAGAAGAGGACAACCATGATCTACATTAAAAGAGACACTGTCACCTTATCATAAGAAGAGCACCAAGATCTATGCTTAAAGACACACCTTCACCTTGTCACCAAACTCTTCATTTAAAGAGACACTATCACATTGTCATAAAAGACCATTAAGCTCTACATTTAAGGGGACACTGTCACCTTAAGAGCACAACCATCATCTACATTAAAAACACAATGCTCTACTTTTAAAAAGAAACTGCAACCTCGTCATAAGAAGACCTCCATGTTCTATGTTTTAACTATCATCTTGTCATAAGAAGACTACCAAGCTCTCCGTTTAAAGTGACACTATCATCTTGTCAAAAATAGACCACCAAACTGTACGTTTAAAAGACACGGTTACCTTGTCATAGGAAAACCACTAAGCCCTACATTTAAAGAGACTTTTGGGTTGATTTACTAAAATTGAAGCATGCAAAATCTGGCGAAGTTCTGCAAAGAAACCAATCAGCTTCCAGGTTTTATGTAAAAGCTTAGGCTACTTTCACACTGAGACGTTTTTCAGGCGCTTTTGCGCTAAAAATAGCACTTTTAAAGCACCTGAAAAACGTGTCCCAATGCACCCCAGTGTGAAAGCCCGAGTGCTTTCACACGTGGTTGGTACGCTTGCAGGATGTTAAGAAAAGTCCTGCAAGCAGCATATTTGGGGTGGTACAGTGAGCGGTGTATACACCGCTCCTACACCGCCCCTGCCATTGAAATTAATGGGCAGCTCTTCTGAAGCGGCTGCACACTGCCTCAGAAGCACGGAGCTCCAGCACTTGTAACCCCCTTTTAACCCCTTGTGGGGGGTTAAAAGCACCACACTGCCGACTGCATAGTGGCGCCATAGCGCCGCTATAACAGCAGAAAAGCGCAGCTGAAACCAGCGGCGCTTTACCGCTTCCGCCCCAGTGTGAAAATAGCCTTAATTGAACAAGCTGAAGTTAGAAGCTGATTGGCTACCATGTACGGCTGCACCAAATTATGAATGGTCCCACTTTCACCTTTTCATAAGAAGAAAAACATTTTCTACATTAAAAGAGACACTGTCACCTTGTTATAAGAAGACCACCAAGTTCTATGTTTTAAGAGACAGTGTCATCTTGTCATAAGAAGACCACCAAGCTCTACATTAAAAGAGACTCTTTGGCCTTGTGACAAGAAGACAACCATGCACTACATTAAAAGAGACACAGTCACTTTGTGATAAGAGGACAACCATGCTCTACATTAAAATACACTATATGGCCTTGTGACAAGAAGACAACCATGCACTACATTAAAAGAGACACAGTCACATTGTCATAAGAAGACAACCAAGCTCTACATTTAAAGAGGCACTATCCCCTTGTCATGAGAAGACCACCAAACTCTACATCTAAAAAAGACATTGTCAGCATGTCATAAGAAGAACACTGATCTCTTTGTTTAAAGAAGCACTATGACCATGTCATAAAAAGACCCCAATGCTCCACGTTTAAAGAGACACTGTCACCTAAGCAGACTACCATTCTCTACATTTGAAATTACTCTGTACCTTTGTCATTCAGGTTTTTGAAAAGTCCCCTCCTTCTGAACCCTGGATAATCCCTCTACCAGTGCTCCCTCACCGTGCCCTCTCCTGGCAACAATATATGGGGCTTCTGGGTATGAAGGAGCAAGTGGCCTCCTCCTGTGTGAGAGTGTCTGGGTCTAGCAGCCAATTGTTAGACCTGAGCACTGTCACATTACCAAGAGACTGAGGTCACCACACTCTTTAGTACATACCTCCCAACTTTTTGAGATTGGAACAAGGGACGCCTATGCGCAAAAGTATGTAGGTATAGGACCCCTGCCTCCACTTCCTCTTAAAGGAGAATTATACAAACAAATTGATTAGTTAAGCCCATAAGTGCTTTTATTAACACTACTATTCCTTTATACTGTACTGGCTTTTGAAATTTACAAATGCAGCAATTTAGAAATTCGATGAAAGGTTTAGCACTGGGAAACAGTTTTAAAAGATAAATAATGCATTTTATATACAGCTATATAGATCAGACCAAAATGAGGGACGGATGAGGAGGAAAGAGGGACACTGTTCCAAATTAGGGATAGTCCCTCGAAATCAGGGACAGTTGGGAGCTACACTATATTGTCAACAGTATTGTGACACAGATACATGAACTTTAATGGCATCCCAGTCTTAGTCCATAGGGTTCAACATTGAGTTGGCCCACCTTTTGCAGCTATAACAGCTTCAATTATTCTGGGAAGGCTGCCCACAAGGTTTAGAAGTGTATCTATGTTTGACCATTCTTCTAGAAGTGCATTTGTGGGGTCAGGCACTGATGTTGGGCAAGCAGGTCTGGCTTGCAGTCTCCGCTCTAATTCATCCCAAAGGTGTTCTATCAGGTTGAGATCAGGACTCTGTGCAGGCCAGTCAAGTTCCTCCACCCCAAACTCGCTCATCCATGTCTTTATGGACCTTGCTTTGTGCCCTGGTCCAAATCATTTGGTGGAGGGGGGATTATGGTGTGGGGTTGTTTTTCAGGGGTTGGGCAATTTCATGCTCCCAAATTTGTGGGAACAGTTTAGGGATGGCCCCTTCCTGTTCCAAAATGACTGCACACCAGTGTACAAAGCAAGGTCCATAAAGACATGGATGAGCAATTTTGGGGTGGAGGAAGTTGACTGGACTGCAAATATCATCACTGACTGTGGAAACGTCATACTGTACCTCATACAATTTGGAATTTGTGCCTCTCCACTCTTCCTTTAGACTCTGGGACCTTAATTTCTAAATTAAATGCAAAATGTTCCAGTCTGTGAGGCCATGGCATCTGCTGGTGTTGGTTCACTGTGTTTTATTAATTCCAAAGTCAGCTCAGCCCTTTTCCAGGAAATTCTAGAGCACTTCATGCTTCATTCTGCTGACCAACTTTATGGAGATGCTGATTTCATTTTTCAGCAGGACTTGGCACCTTCCCACATTGCCAAAAGTACCAATACCTGGTTTAATGATTATGTTATCACTGTGTTTGATTGGCCAGCAAACTCATCTGACCTAAACCCCATAGAGAATCTGTGGGGTATTGTCAAGAGGAAGATGAGAGACACCAGACCCAACAATGCAGATGAGCGAGGTCCCTTTCTCTCAGTGGCAGGCTGCGGTCTTCCAATTTTGGTAACAGGTCACATGCAATGTAATGTAAGCAGGTAATTTATGTGCGCACACGTGGAGTGTACTAAACACATAATGTATTATCATTGCATGTACTGTTACTTACTCTAATTCTGTTTGCAATTATAGAGATATATGCCAGTTCTCCCTGTGGAAGCGGGCTTTGTCCTGCGAAACGTGTCGGAGATGAAGATTTATATAGGAGATCCTCTTTATGACCAAACTGGGATACAGTTATTACTAATGGATGTTCAACGGTTACATTTTAATCTTTTTTAATGTTTTGTATAATAAAATGCAAGTTTTTATTTTTAACACGTTTTTCTTAGTGTGGTACCTTTAAAGTCGTAGTCGTTTTTTCATGTTAAGGATTAAGCTATCTTTCAGAGTCTACAGAATTCAGTAGGAGCAGCTGCAGCAGCCCTGACATTGGAATGACTAGAGAAGTGTTGTAAGCTGGAGCCTAATGGGCAATTTAGAGCCCTCTGAGTGACAACTAAGGGCTCTGGGATAAGGAAAGTAACTGCAGGAAGTGTACCAGCTGGGTAGAGCTATGGAGTGGGACTTGAAAGGAGAGACTGGTATACTATTGTAGCACCCACTTGCTCTGTTGCTAGAGTGCTAGGATTTTTTGTTTGTTAGTGTAGGTAAATATCAGGGTTGGCTAGCAGCCAAACGTGTGTGTATTCTGGCTCAGGGTTTGAGTGACTCAGGTAGGCTGGATGACTTATCAGAAACTTCTCCGGTGAAGTCCTTCCTGCTAGCTGGAAACTTGGAGAAGGTTCCAGAAGCAGATAGGAGGAGTCAAGGATGACCTAGCTGGAGTATTCTGAGAGCCTTGGCCAATCCCCAACAGAAGGGTTGGCAGGGGGCAGGTGCCCTGAAATTATTATTATTATATAGGATTTATATAGCCCCAACAGTTTATGTAGCGCTTTACAATATAAAAGGGAGACAATACAGTTACAATACAATAGAATACAAGAGGATTAAGAGGGTCCTGCTCAGAAGAGCTTACAATCGAATAGGGGACTCAAATACTCAGAGCCAGCCCAGCAAGGGCAGTGTGGAATTTGGGTGGAAGTTGGAGATGGAGTATTAGGCTGTGGTGGCCTTTGCGGGAGCTCCTCAGTCTGGGGGGGGTGACCTTGGGCCTTGGCTCGGGTGCGGACAGGACCCCCTTCAAGACACACAGAGGTGCAAGGAAAGAACAGTGGGAGAACACTGCCAGGCAGTGCTGGTGCACGATCATCTAGGGCCCAGGGCAAACATGCAAACTGCTCCCTCCACCCCAAGATGTATGAATATTATGTATAAGCAAAAATCCCCCCCCCCCCCCCCACAAGAACACTGAGCACTAATCTGCATGCTTTCACTAGGTTTGCCACCTTTTTCTTCAAGCCAAACCAGAACACTTTAGTGGCGCAGGGCAATTTTTTCCATACTCTACATTATAAAAGAATTGGGACACCTTTGTAGTAATCCAGCGCACCTAGCCTGCTGCAGTGAACAGTGGTTGTGGCCAATCTACTCTTGCTGTCGTGATCGTCTCACCCCCCCAGTTATCCCGAACCTTCCCCCAAACAGCCACCCACAGCTCCCATATAGCAATAGATTTGTGTGTATCCGTTAATTGGGGAGCCACAGCCCAGTCTGAATAATGTGTCCAAGTTTCAGGCAAACCCGGACACATGATTCAAAACCCGGATTGTTCAGATGAATCCTGGATAGGTGGCAACCCTAGCTTACCCCCTAAGCATAAATTCCCCCTCCTTCCAGTACTAATCCACCCCCTGCTGAAATCCCCCATCTCAGCACAAATATTTGCCCCCCTATCCCCAAGCTGAAATTCCCCACTCAAATAATAAAGCACCGCTTCTAGCACAAATTCTCTACCCCTAAAATTTCCCCTCCTGGTACACATCTCCCCCCCATTCAAATCCTCCCTCCAAGCACCAGCTGCATCCAGATTCCCCAACTTAGCACAAATCTTCTCCCCCCTCCCAACACAAATCCACCTACATTACCACTCTAAGCACCTTCCCTTGAATTTCCCCTCCTAGAAGAATACTTACCCATTCCTGCCCACCCCTTGTCCCGGCCTTGCTGCCAGGCAAGTCTCCAGGATGAAATAGAACAGCCAAGAGGGCTGGTGAGTGACACAGTGTCAGGAGGACTGGGGCACACACCTGAGAGAACTGGGATGGGGCAGTCTGGGTTGGATGTAGGGCCAGTCAGGAGAACTGTGGTGGCACGGGCAGGAGAAAAGGGGCAGCTGCAGACAGCAGGGCTGGCAGTGCCTGAAGAGGTGGTACTGGGTTCAGTAGCCACAGATAGGACAGCTAGCACCAATTACTTCTATTTTTGCTACACCATAGGGGACCGTGGTCCCTGTCTGCAAAGGGCATTTGTCCAGATTCAACTGAGACTGTACTGTACCCGAAAAGTGTGCTAGCCAGTCCTGGGAGTTTTTGTTCTGTAGGCAAGTCTGTGCTGGAGGTAAAAGAGGAAAGCATGTATACACTGGGTGTATAGAGTTCAAGTCCCTAAAGAGTTTGACTGATGAAATGGGCATCCCATATAGACTCTTCCCTATCCAAGTTCAATTACTCTAATAAAAAAAAACAAAAATAAAAAAAAAAAGCTGCAAGGACTGTTTCTTGTCTCTAAAGTGAATGGACAAATGTGTGTGCCTTGCTGTGCAGGGTGGGAGACGACCACATTCACCAGCGGCCCCTACGGGGGTAGCGCTACCCTATAGAAGGCACCTTGTTAATTTTGGCTGACAGCGCCGGTTGCTTCACATTGTGAATCTTGGGTTGAATAGAGCAGAATGCTGAAGATATAGTATACATGGAGATGAAGATATAGTATACATGGAGATGAAGATATAGTATACAGGGAGAAGATGAAGATATAGTATACAGGGAGAAGATGAAGATATAGTATACAGGGAGAAGATGAAGATATAGTATACAGGGAGATGAAAATATAGTATACAGGAGAAGATGAAGATATAGTATACAGGGAGATGAAGATATAGTATACAGGGAGATGAAGATATAGTATACAGGGAGAAGATATAGTATACAGGGAAATTAAGATATAGTATACAGGGAGAAGATTTAGTATACAGGGAGATGAAGATATAGTATACAGGGAGATGAAGATATAGTATACAGGGAGAAGATATAGTATACAGGGAGAAGATATAGTATACAGGGAGATGAAGATATAGTATACAGGGAAATTAAGATATAGTATACAGGGAGAAGATTTAGTATACAGGGAGATGAAGATATAGTATACAGGGAGATGAAGATATAGTATACAGGGAGAAGATATAGTATACAGGGAGAAGATATAGTATACAGGGAGATGAAGATATAGTATACAGGGAGAAGGTGAAGATATAGTATACAGGGAGAAGATATAGTATACAGGGAGATGAAGATATAGTATACAGGGAGATGAAGATATAGTATACAGGGAGAAGATATAGTATACAGGGAGAAGATATAGTATACAGGGAGATGAAGATATAGTATACAGGGAGATGAAGATATAGTATACAGGGAGAAGATATAGTATACAGGGAGAAGATATAGTATACAGGGAGATGAAGATATAGTATACAGGGAAATTAAGATATAGTATACAAGGAGATTAAGTTATAGTATACAGGGAGAAGATGAAGATATAGTATACAGG
>BLSH010238282.1:378535-389978 GCA_018402905.1 Glandirana rugosa
TAAATTGTTAAAGGTGACTGATATAGTTGACGTAATTTTACATAAATTTACAGACGGACCGTCTAAGGTCGATCATTCGACCGTATACAGATATCGACATAAACGTGTCTACCTTCACGAACTAAGTCCACGACATCTCAAGTCAGAGCCACGATACACTACACAAAGTGTAACTGTCGATATATAAAAAAGAGGACAAGAATGTTTTATACTTGGTCTTCTCCATTGGACTCTTACGTTATAGAATAAAATATGATTTACACTTCTTCTTGTGGTCCACCCAGAAGTCCCCCAAAAGGTGTTTATTATTTAGTGGTTATGATAAAGTAGACTAGTGGGATGTCCCTTTCTGCAACATATGAAAGGAGATGGACATCGTCGTACTCTTTCACACTAATGTATCATGAGTTGTAGATTTTTAATTTTTAGCAGGGGTTCCCCCGAGACCGGAGAATTATTTCAAGGGTTCCTCTGTGTTGAAAAGGTTGAGAAAGGCTGCCGTAGATACATGTGTCTTATTTCTGGCAGGCAAGGTTCTCATGCTGCTACAGGTAGAGGAAAGTATACAACGTCTTTCCCTGTAGGGTGATCAGATGAAATAGTATTGGTGATTTATTATTTGTGGAAAACCCCCTGAAGACCCACCTGGTGTTCTTCTTCACATTTAGTATAAAATAAGATATTGCATTCTCAGGTTACCTCTTCTGGTTCATATTTTGTAAGAACAGGAGAAAAAATATATAGCTGTCAATGTGAAACACATCACATAGCACCGAGACTGAACTCTACAGCACCTGAATCAAGCACTTCCATCTGTGCAAATACAGCTATAGACATATGCCAGCTTACTAGCTGGAATCTGCCAGGCAGACATTTAAATACATTTTAATGCAGTTGATATAGTCAGTGGAAATTGTTAAATGTATTTTTACATACAACTAGTGTAAACGCCTACATCTGTCTTAATATAATGTCAGCCTCTCATAATCTCCTGTACGGCAATACTCAGATTGGCAGAAGGAGGGCAGTGCAGTGCTCAGTTTAAAGCCCAACTCCGGGAAACTTTAAAATAATCTCTGGCAGTGGGGTTGCACTTCAGGCGTCAACTATTCATTTGGTCTAGGGTGAGAAGCACTTTTACTTTCCCGATCCTCTAACCTCCCCAGGTGGCGCTCCCCCATGCTCCGATGCTGGTCTGTCCCTTGACATGATGTCCAAGGCAACAGGACCATAGACCAGGGGTCTCTAAACATTCTAAGCAAAGGGCCAGTTTACTGTCCTTCAGACTTTGGGGGGGGGGGGTGGACTATGGCCATTGGGAGTAGAAAAGGCACCAGACATCAGTGGGGAAAAAACAATGCCCCATCTTCCGTGTCAATGGGATGACTTGTGTTCCATCATTGGTCCCCATTGTTGGTGTCATTGGGAGGAATTGTGTCCCTGTCCCATCATTGGTGTCATTTGGCCCCATTGTTGGTGTCATTGGGAGGAATTATGCCCCATCATTGGTGTCATTTGGAGGAACTGTGTTCCACCATTGGGCTCCATTGTTGGTGTCATTGGGAGGAATTGTCTCGCTGTCCCATCATTGGTGTCATTTGGGGCCCAATGTTGGTGTCATTGGGAGAAACGGTGCCCCATTGTTGGCATCAGTGGATGAAATAGTGCCCCAAGAGCCCGATAAAAGAAAGCAAAGGGCCACATTTGGCCTCTGGGATGCAGTTTGGAGACCACTGCCTTAGACCATTGGAGCATGGGGACAAGAGGCGTGAGGACCAGTCTAGCAGAGCGGAAGAACAGAGAATCAGATAAGTAAATCTTCTTTTCTGTGTCCCTTAGATCTAAACAAGCAACTAACTTTTCCAGAGTGAGCATGGCCCCACTGCAAGGGATAATTTTAGGGTGTCTTAGTGTTGGGCTTTAAATTAGCATCTTTACAGGTTGGAGAAAGTGCAGGGATAACTTCATCAGCATGTTGCTGCTTCATTGTCCAATCTCAAGTCTCAGCTCAGACAACACAATAATGCTGAGGCGAAGAGTCCCATGTGCTTAATCTGTTTACTGGAATGTCTCCTCAAACCAAGCATTGTCCCCATTTCCTACTCTACTCATCAGGAAAATTCCCCTGCCCTATTTATCTTCCCTAGCAAGCAGGCTCCCTGTCCCGGACCTACAACTCAGTACAGGCACACCCAAAAGACACGAGTACCCTATTTCCCTATTTTAGAAAGTCGCACACCAAGATGGCCACCGAAGGTCATCAGAAGTTGCATTGTCTAATCAGACAGTTGTTCCCTCTGAGACACCGACATGGTCCATGAAGGGACAACTTCCCACAACAGAGTCCTCTCCATCTCCACAGCACCACCTACTGGATGGAGGAAAGTCTGCACCTGCCTACAAATGAGCACATTTCACATAAATGGAATGCATTCATCAATGCAATATCCTGATAATCAGTGCAGTTCCAACAGTGCCTGCCAGTGCTGCCTATCAGTGCTCACCAGTGCTGTCAACCAGTGCCCACCAGTGCTGCCAATCAGTGCTCATCAGTGCTGCCAATCAGTGCCAGTCAGTGTTTCCAATCAGTGACCATCAGTGCCTCCTCATCAGTGTCACTTATCAGTGCCTCCTCATTAGTGCCACCCATCATTGCCCTTCAGTGCCACCTTTTCTCTGAGTTCATTGACAGACACAGCCTCGCTTCATGACACGTGGGTTATGTACCTTTTACTAGGAGTAGACTAGGCAGAACGAAAGTTCAGAAAGCAAAGCTAGCCCCTCCCCAGGGGGGCCGTCCTTACTCAGCACATAACCCCTCAGCCCTGCATAGCATATCAGTTTTCTTCTGCCTAGTGCAAGGAGTTAGACCTGGTTCCCTGCTGGGAACTGCGGTTCCCCTAGAGTTTTTTCTTTTATTCTTTTTGCACAAGCCTTCTGATGAAGACTGCAATCAAGTAGCCAGCTGGGGACCACGCGGATCTTCATAGGTCCTGCCATTTCCCCAGCACGACCGACGGATGCAAGCCACCCTTACCACTGGCGGGGTCTGCCGCATCCTGCCCGTTCTGTGTTAAACACCCCACCTGCGCACCCAGTGTCCAGGCTATGGCCTGCTCCAGGGGTCACTTGGCCAGCAGCATCCCTCTCCACCTGGGGGAGGAATGTCTGAACAGGTGGCTACCCAATACGTCCGTCTGGATGGGTGAGTGACACCCCCTAGGGTGGAGGGGGGACGACTAGCGGTACCACTCTGATGGGGGGAGGGGGCGCAGGCCACTGGTCCCTGTCATATCTTGCCCGCCCGACCGCCTAAACGCCTGCCCAGCCATACGCCTGCCCGCACGTTCGCGACCTGCCCGCTACGCTGCCGCTTGCCTGCCGGGTGGCTCGGAACGTTTGTCCGTTTGCCATGCGGCTGCTGCCATTTTGGCGGCGTCAGCCGCCATTTTTTCGGAGCCGTGACAGCCACCATTTTACCGTGGGTGCGGCCATTTTGGAGGTGTTTGGCCTCTAGTGGTTGTCGGCGGCCATTTTTGCTTGGTCTCCCTGTATAGGAGATTCCATGTGCTTTTTGGCGCCATTCCTTCCGGGAACACAGCGGCAGCAAGGCTATCAGCATCAGCAGATCGGGCAGCGGCGCATCAGGTGGCATTGGCAGACAGTGGCAGCCTCTTGAGCACACAGGGTTCCACAAGTATTGCTGGCTTTTCTCCCTAGGGTGCAGGGGCGGCGGTGCTGGGTCCCACTGGGCAATTCCTGAGGCCTTGCAGGGGGTGGCTCTGAGGGGGTGATGGCTGGTAGGCCTCACATGTGTCCTGGCGGTGGCGCAATGGCGGCTGAGCCCACAGGTTCTTCTCTGGAGGGGTCCGCAGAAGCACAGGCCGCGCTGGGACCTCTGGTCCCCCTAGATCAGTTAACCTCCATTTTGGAGGAGTTTTTCGCCCGGGGGGAATCAGACCGCTTTAGGGGGGCCCCTAGAAAATGTCCCCCTCTCTCGCAATCCTCCGAGGAGGACTCAGAACCAGAAGGGGGCTCTGGGGTCACGGGGACTCCTGTGGAGCTCTCAGATGGAGAGCTGGAGCCCTCGGATGGGGAGGAGGACCAGGGGGCCTCGGTGGCACGGGAAAAGGCGCTGGTGGGCGCCCTGGTCGCGGCGGTCCGCAGTTCTCTGCACTTGAACCAGACTGGAAAAGCTTGGGCGTCTGCCTATACATTTGGGTCAAAGAAGCCCTCTCGTGTTCCTAAGGTTTTTCCCTACATCCAGTATTTTGACCAGCATGTGTATAAGGAATGGAAGCGTCCGCTGAATTCCTTTACCCTGCCAAAACGCTTTTCTGTGCGCTATCCCTTTGAGGACAGCTTGTTGCAGAAATGGGTCTCACCCACGGTGGACCCGCCTGTGGCCCACCTAAACAAGGCGACAACTGTTCCCCTGGAGGGGTCTCCCTCTTTTAGGGATCCGGCCGATAGGCGGACTGAGGTAGTGTCTAAGGCACTCTTTTTGGTGGCAGGGGCAGCCATTCGACCGGCCTTGGCGTCTGTCATGGTAGCTCAGTCGCTCACGGAGTGTGCGACAGAGTGGAGTGAGGCAAGGGGCGGCGTAGATTCGCCTGAGTCTGTGCAGTGAGCAGAACACCTGGTGTAAGGGCTCCGTTATCTTTGTGACACAGCTCTGGACTTGATACCGATGTTGTCAAAAATGTTGGTTTTTGCAGTCATTATCAGGCGCCTGCTGTGGCTGCGATGCTGGTCGGGTGACCACGCGCCCAAGAAGGGCCTCACGGATCTCCCCTTTCAAGGTGGTCGGCTGTTCGGGCCCCAGTTGGATGAAATCATTAAGGATTTCACTGGGGGGAAGAGTATTTTTCTTCCGGAACCCAAGCGGCGTGATTAGCACCGCAAGCAGGGACCTCAGCCCTCAGGTCAGGCGGGCAGGAATGCCCGGGCCGGCAAATCTGCCTCTGGCTCTGGTAAGCGTCCCTGGCAACGCAAGCCCGAAAAGACGGAGGATAAGTCCTCCTCCGCATGATGGGGCCAACTTCTGGGGTTCGCGGACCGATGGACCGCCCGCATTCCCGACCGGTGGGTGCGGGAGGTGGTCTCCTCCGGGTACAAGATAGAGTTCAGCACCTGGCCCCCAGACGGGTTCTTCCCGTCCAATTTAAGGCTCCCTCCGGAGCGTCGGCTAGCTCTGCTAAGAGCTGTGTGGTCAATGTCCGAATAGGGGGTGATTGTGCCAGTCCCTCCGGCGGAGAGATTCAGCGGCTTCTATTCAAACCTCTTTGTGGTACCAAAGAAGGGCGGGGACTTGAAGGCGCTCAATCACTTTGTGAAGAAGCACAAATTCAGGATGGAGTCAGTCCGCTCGGTCGTGGCCGCCCTACACCAAGGGGATTGGCTGGCGTCCCTGGACATCAAGGACGCTTATCTTCACATTCCCATCTATGTCGGGCACCAGCGCTTTCTGCGCTTTGCTGTAGGAGACCTTCATTTCCAGTTTGTGGCTCTACCCTTCGGCCTGGCCCCGGCTCCACGGGTGTTTACCAAGTTGCTGGCCCCGGTGCTTGCTCTGTTGTGGCAAAGGGGCATTGCTGTGGTAGCCTATCTGGATGATCTTCTCCTGAGAGCAGAGTCGGCGCAGCCTCTGGAAGACAATGTTTCTGTCACTCTGACCTCACTTTGGTTGGCTGATCAACCTGCAGAAGTCGACATTGACCTCGTCCTGTCACCTAGAATATCTGGGCCTGACATTGGACACTGTGCAGGCAAAGGTATTTCTAGCTCAGGACAAGTTGTTAGCACTGGGGTCCCTCCTGTCACGACGGTGGTCCTCCTTACGTTTTTGCATGCGGGTGTTGGGCCACATGGTCTCATCCTTCGAGGCGATACCGTACGCCCAGAGTCACACCCGGCTCCTGCAGCGAGCGATACTACTGCAGTGGGACAGGTCCCCATCATCTCTGGACCGTCTGATCCGGCTGGATCATCTGACCAGGGGATCGTTGACTTGGTGGCTTCTGGCCCCGGCATTGACCCCGGGGAAGTCGTTTCTCCCCCTAAATTGGTCGATAGTCACGACAGATGCCAGTCTCTCAGGCTGGGGAGGAGTCCTGGGGAACCTGTCTGCTCAGGGCTGTTGGTCGACGCAGGAGTCTCGTCTTCCAAACAATGTGTTGGAGCTGAGAGTGATCAAGCTCTGTTTCCTCCGCTGGTTGGAGGAGGCTGCGGGGCCTCCCAGTTCGGGTTCAATCGGACAACGCCACGGCTGGGTGGGCAGAGTTTCATGTGCCGGCAATCTCTGCCATCTACATTCCGGGCATAGAAAATTGGAAGGCGGACTTCCTAAGTCGCCAAAAGCTGGACCAGGGAGAGTGGTCCCTGCATCCAGAGGTCTTTTGCCAGATTTGCGAAAGGTGTGGACCTCCTGGCGTCCAGATTCAATCACAAGGTGAAGACCTTTGTGAGCAGGTCAAGGGACCCGTTGGCGGTAGCATCGCGTGCTCTGGTGGCCCCGTGGTCCCGGTACAGGCTTCTATATGCCTTTCCTCCTCTCAAGCTTCTACCGCGATTACTGCGCAGGATAGAAGTGGAGGGAATCACTACAATCCTGGTGGCCCTGGATTGGCCTCGGCGCCCTTGGTACGCCGATGTGGTGTGGATGGTAACAGACGTTCCCTGGCGACTTCCGCTTCGCGAAGATCTGCTGTCGCAGGGCCCCATCTTGCACCCTGCTTTACTGTCGCCGGCTTTGATGGCATGGCTATTGAGTCCCAGGTGTTGAGGGACAGGGGAGTCTCTGAGTCAGTGATCCCCACTATGCTTAAGGCGCAAAGTGTACTTTGCGCAAGATTTATCATTGCACCTGGAAGGCTTATATTGCCTGGTGCGAGTTGGGGGGTTGGAATCCCCGTTCCTTTGCAATTGCCCGGGTGCTGGCTTTTCTTCACCAAGGCCTGGACCAAAAGTTGGCTTTGAGCACCCTCAAGGGCCAGATCTCCGCTCTGGCGATACTCTTTCAGTGTCCTTTGACGATGCATTCTTTGATCCGTACATTCGTACAGGGTGTACGTCATGTGGCTCCTCAGGTACGGTCGCCCCTGGCACCGTGGGACCTGAACTTGGTACTTTCTGTACTGCAGAAACTGCCTTATGAGAAGATCAGGGATATTCCCTCACAATTGCTGTCTCAGAAGGTCGCCTTCTTGGTGGCTATCACATCCGCTAGGTGGGTGTCTGAATTGGCAGCTTTGTCCTGTAGGTCTCCCTATTTGGTCCTACATAAGGATAAGGCGGTGCTGCATCCATCTCCTTCCGAAGGTAGTCTCCTTTTTTCACATTAATGAGGACATTGTCTCACCCTAAGGAGATTGCTCTGCATTCCTTGGATGTGGTGAGAGCATTGCGGGTGTATTTGGCCGCTACGGCTCCTTTTAGGAAGTCGAATGCGCTGTTTGTGCTGACGGATTGGCCGCGCAAAGGCTTGTCGGCTTTATCAGCCACTGTTTCACGTTGGATCAGACAGACCGTGACCCATGCATATACTGTTTGGGGCCAAGTACCCCCTTTTCCAGTCACAGCTCATTCCACCAGGGCGATTAGCACTTCCTGGGCGTTTAGACACCAAGTATCGGTGTCTCAGGTGTGCAAGGCGGCTACTTCGGCCTCGGTGCACACTTTTGTTAAGTTTGATTCGTCAGCATCCGTGGATGCTGCTTTTGGCCGCAAAGTTTTACAGGCGGCGGTGTAGGCGCGGCTGGCGCCTCCCGAGATTTTCTGTGGGTTGTTATTGTTTGCCCACCCCTCTGTTTGACACTGCTTTGGGATGTCCCCACGTGTCATGAAGAGAGGCTGTGTCTGTCAATGAACGTAAGAGAAAATAGGATTTTATTAAGAACTTACCGTAAAATCATTTTCTCTGAGTTCATTGACAGACACAGCACCCACCCCTCGGTGTTGTGTTTGTACGGCTTGTTACGAACTGATATACTATGCAGGGCTGAGGGGTTATGTGCTGAGTAAGGACGGCCCCCCTGGGGAGGGGCCAGCTTTGCTTTCTGAACTTTCGTTCTGCCTAGTCTACTCCTAGTAAAAGGTGCATAAACCCACGTGTCATGAAGAGAGGCTGCGTCTTTCAATGAACTCATAGAAAAGGATTTTACGGTAAGTCCTTAATAAAATCCTATTTTATCAAACTGTTTTGTCTTTTTTCGTTTGTTTAGCAAAAAATAAAAAAAACAGTGGTGATTAATCACTTCAATACCAGGCCCTTCCCGCCCAGACCAATTTTTTTTTAGCTTTCAGCGCTGATGCATTTTGCATGACAATTGCACGGGCATGCGATGCTGTACCCAAATTACATTTTTACCATATTTTTCCCACAAATAGAGCTTTCTTTTGGTGGTATTTGATCACCTCTACGGTTTTTATTTTTTGCTCTACAAAACTTTGCAAATAAGTAAGTTTTCTCCTTCACTGATGGGCACTGATGAGGCTGCACTGATGGGCACTGATGAGGCAGTACTGATTGGCACTTATATGGTGGTACTGATGGGCACTGATTTATGAGGCACTTATATGCAGCACTGATAGGTGGCACTTATAAGCAGCACTGACAGGCACTTATAGGTGGCACTGATATGCGGCAGAGATGGGCACTCATAGGTGGCACTGATGGGCACTGATAGGTGGCACTGGGCACTGATAGATGTCACTTATGGGCACTGATAGGTGGCACTGGTGGGTACTGATACGCGGCACTGATAGATAGCACTGTTAGGGAGGCACGACAGCCATCACATATGGGCACAGTGCCACCCCTACAGTGCACTGTATGCCCCTTACCTGGTGGTCTAGGATGGGCTCCCTAGTGGTCCTTGGGCGGCCTCCTGATGTTCTCCCTGGTCGTCCCTGTGTGGGCTCCCTGGTGGTCCTGGGTGGGGATCCTGGGGGGGCTGCATTGATAAACAATCAGTGCAGACCCCCCTGTCAGAAGAGTCGCCGATCGGCTCTCCGCTACTCACGTCTGCAGACGCGAGTAGAGGAAAAGCCGATACATGGCTCTTCCTGTTTACACTGTGACCAGCCGTGATTGATTGATTGTAAAGAAGCTCTTTAACGAGATTGGTAATACGGTGGGTCAGACTGACACACGGCACCACCGATCACCGCGATGCACGCCCCCCACGGGTGCGCGATCGTGGGTTATCCGGCCAGATGTCATATGACATCTGGTCAGGATAACTGAACCACCACCCAGCCGTCATTTGTCTATAGGCCAGGCGGGAAGCGGTTAAATACCACCAAAAGAAAGCTCTATGATACAAATGTCATATGGGTGCAGTGTTGCATGACTGCGCAATTGTCATTCAAAGTGCGACAGCCCTGAAAGCTGAAAATTGGCCTTGGCAGGAAGGGGGTGAAAGTGCCCAGTAGGCAAGTGGTGAAAGCCTGGGCTCAGGGGTATAACATAAAATCAGGTCAACGTAGCAAGGCTCACATCTATACATTGTAGTACACTAAATTCCATGTATTTTGTGGTGCGTTGAGGACATGCGTTGGAGTTCTGTCCAGAACTGTAAATGTTAAATTCAAAGTTTAAACACAAGGTTTGGAATTCTTTAACTTCCCTTTTAATTTTCCCATTTTTGTGTCTGCATTTCTTCAATTATTACCTCTATAGTCAAATGTTATCTAAAATGGAAAAAACAAGCCACAATAGGAGGAAACCAAAGAAGAAAAGAAAAAGAGCAATTAAAATTCTGATACCAAAAGGTCCGGGTTACATAAGTTTATGGGCAGATTATTCATATAGATTCAGGCTTATGGGAAGACCATAAAATGTTAAATTTTCCATGTCACACAGCATCCTGCCCGGCTTAATGTATTTGTCAGCCGCAGCGAACGAGCTGTGAAAATGCAAAATGTCTGTGAAATGCAGACCTGAAAATGGAACTTGCAGAGAAAAAAATAAATGGCGGTGGAAACGGAAAGGTTGCTATAATGGAGTATTGGGCGGACCTTTCAGTAAATGTAGAAGTCTTCCCGAGCAAATTCCTAGTAAGTCAGAATATAAAGTAACCTTTTCTTTTTGTTTTTAAAAACAAATCTCTACCACTTTCATAAAAAATCCATCAATGGTATTCAGTTAGGCTACTTTCACAGCAGTACCGCCCGAGCGTTAGCGGTAAAACACCGCTAATTTGCAGCGCTTTTAGCAGGACTTTGGCTCCGCAATTCGGGCGGCAGTGGTGTGCTTTTAACCCCAACCCCACAAAGGGTTAAAATGGGGTTAAAAGTGCCAGCTAGCAGCGCCCCTGAAGTGGTGTACAGCCGCTTCGGGAGCGCTGCCCATTCATTGCAATGGGCAGGGGCGGTGGAGGAGTGGTGTATACATCGCTCCCACATCGCCCAAAAGATGCAGCTTGCAGGAGATTTTTTACCGTCCTGCAAGCGCACCGCCCCAGTGTGAAAGCACTCACTCAGGCTTTCACACTTTGGTGCATTAGGAGGCAGTTTAGAGGAGCTTTACAGGCGCTGTTTTTAGCGGAAAAAAAGGCCTGTAAAGTGCCTCTGGTGTGAAAGGAGACTAAGGCTACTTTCACACTGAGGCATTTGAAAAAAGCGTGCAAAACATCAAGCGTTATTTCCGCCTTTTTGCCGCGTTTTTCCTGCGTTATCGCTATAATTAGCCCTAACGCCCAGGCGTTTTTCAAGTGCTTTTTAAGCGCTAGCATTAAATAGCACATCCCCCTCATCACATCCTGTTTACTTCCTGGTATTTTGACCTTTCCACAACCTCTGAGCATTTTGCTGTCGCTTTTAATGCGCTTTTTAAAGCACTTTACATTAATTTCAATGTATATGGGCATTTTTAATGCGCTATTTTTAGCGCTCAGAATAAGCACAAAAAATCATGCTTGCAGGACTTTTTTAAAAGCGGCGCCAGCGCGACGCCCTAGTATGAATAGGTACATTGGAATTAATGGGCAGCGTTTTAGAAGCATTTTGGAAGCGCTATTTTTAGCACAAAACCGCTAGGAAAGCACCTCAGTGTGAAAGGGGCCTTAGTGACTTTGCCTAGCCTGAGATGATGTCATGCAGGCAGTAGGAAGAATTTCCTTAGTCTCCTCTCCCCCAGTAATACAATTCTGTAACTTTGTAGCAATCTTTAGGCATCATGCACACAGGGCGTTTCAAAAACGTTATAAAAATGGCAGGAACTTTGTAGTGAGTTTTTCAACATCTTTTTCAATAATGATTTTTAGCATTTTTAGCATTTTCTAGAATTAGCGTTTTTCTTTCCATGGGATCAAAAATGTCCAAAAATGCAGATGAGCCGCGTTTTTGAGCATTTAACAGCATTTTGGGGCTTTTTTTGACTTTATAGCGCTTTTAACCACTTACCAACCGGAAGGTTTTCCAGCTTTAGGACCAGAGCACT